>LUCG01144798.1:0-12906 GCA_001633085.1 Carthamus tinctorius
CTCTCGACGGATTAGCCTCACATCATCTTACGATCTTAATTTGTGTAATTTTTTACATAAACACCCTTGGATCCACATTAGGATAAAATGTATCAGATCAATTTCCTATTAATACGTTTGAGATTAATTATTTAGACTCCTTACCCTTCTCACATTAAGGGCCTATTTGTTTTTAAAGAAAAATCACTGAAAACCTCTGATGTCTGATTCGGTCAGACATTTAAGGGTTCAGACTTTTGATTTCTTTCAGTCTTCAGATCCATTTAACACAGAAACTCATCTGACCAAAACCGTGAGAGCCTAACATCTGAAATCAAATCGTCGCTTCCTTTTATTTCTCCTTTCCAATCGCCGGTTCCTTCAATCAAACGCCGATCTGAACCCTTTCCAAACGAATAGCCAATTCCATCTATCAAACACTGATCGGAAATCCATCTATCAAATCGCCGATTGGAATTTGGGTTGGATTACACTTTTGTTCGTCGATCTGGAAGTCTATCTCGACTTAAAAACAGAGAGAGGAGAAGAATGGAGGCAGATAGGAAAAAAAAAGTAGAAGAAAGGAAGCAGATAGAAAATGGAGAAGGAGGGGGGCGACTGCACTCATTAGGGTTTTTTTTCACTTTTTAACCTTTTCACTTTTCACTTTTTAATTTTTTATTTTACCACACCTTGGGCTTGGGCTATATGAGAGTGAAAGGGACGTCATTCTTCACGAACCCACGTTTTTTTTTTATTAATTATTATAATTTTAGATGAATTTTTTCTTTGCTTATATGTTAAGATTTTTATGTTTTTATATAAGTTTTTCAGACTTCAGACATTACAAAAAAAAACAAACAATCTTATAAATTCAGATTTCAGACTTCAGTACCACCTCTAATTTTTCAGACATGAAATTAGATTTCAGATTTCAAACCTCTTAAAAAACAAACAGCACCTAACTCTTCTTTTTATACGATTCTTTACATTCTTTAATCCAACATATATAATAATTAATTTGTTTATAAAATCACAAATAAATAAATTTTTAATACACAAAAATGAAAAAAACATGGAATTATTGATGCATAATCCCAAAATTCCTACCAAACGGTAGATGCACCTAAGCAAATTAATCAATAACCGATTTCTGAATTGTTAATTCACTTAACTACTATAACTTTTTATTCATATTTAATCATCACCATACTATATATCTAAATAGTTTTGATAAAATGATACATTATTAATATTGTTTTTTTAAGGGTGTCCGGGCCAAAGCCCGACTAATCCTCGACAATTTTGGGGGCTAAACATGGTCCCACTTAAATGTCCCCAAACACGCGCACGGGAAGGCTCGAACTCGGTTAGGGCGCTATGAACCCCCCGAGCGATAACCAATCCGCCACAACACTGGAAGACTATATTGTTTGTTGAGTGTAATGTAACCGATTCTAGTTCTTTTTTTCTTCGTTTTCTGTCGGTGTGTAAATATAGTGCTTATGAGAACAATGAAGTTCTGATGCGTTTGTGATGATTTGAGAGCTTATAAAATAGCTTTATGGTAACGATGTACAAAATACAATTTCGTTTAAGGTAGAGCCAAATAAATGCTTTAACGAGTACTTGGAAGTGCACCTAGTGCCTTTAACACCAATAAAAATAAAATAATCAGTTTGTTATGGGTTGTACTCGTAGCCCTGCCTCCAACGCTAGTATGTGCCCCCGTTCAACCGAGGTTTTGGATCCGCAAATGGTTTAGGGGAATAACACGAATTTGGATTGTGAAACAAAGTTTTTACCGAGTTTTACAGATATAACCTTTTACACTACAGACCACTAAATATTACTTTCAGATAAAGTCTTCCTATTTTTAAAGGTTGATATATGATCACATATTTTAATAGTATTGAGGTTTTATTAAGACTGGTTTGGTTGTAAGATCCAAAACTTTTACAAGGTTAAAAAAATAATAAATAAAACCAATGAACGTTCGCTTAAAAAGATGTTGGATTTTTATGAATGATCGTAGTAACATTTACAAATGTCAGTAATCATTTTTAGGAATACTTTGTAAAAATTTGTGTACGATACGGTTTGCAATCATGACTATATATAAATTGCTATTTAAAAGTATTTTACAATAAATGACAAAAGTATAACGTTAGTCTTTTATATAAAATCTCTCTCGCTCACACACACATTTACACAAATGATTTTTATTAATAAAAGATAAAATTTATTAACATTTAAACTACAATTAGTTGAAATGTTATTTGGTTTCTTTGGAAATGCTATAAAGAGAAAGACATTTGCTTGACAAGGTTAAACTCTATCTACTCTCAACTCCAATCCCTCCCTCGTCCTCCCGCCATCGGTGGTTAGCACCACCGGTCGTAGCCACCATCTTCTCTTTCTGTTTAAATGGGAAATTGTTTGAAGCCAATGATGGGATCAAGAGAACCCTATGAAGTAGAAGAAACGAAGCCTCTTGTGACTTCCATAGTGCATGATCATGCAGTACTCAACAATCACGACCTTTGTAAGAAAAGAAAGATGGTGCGATTCAAAATACAAGCAAATGATGCGATAGCCACCATGAGATCCACTAGAATCAAGAGAGGTATAAGAGTAAAGTTGGTGCTGACACAATCAGAATTAAACCAGATCTTGAACAGGGCCACCACCTACACCCACCACCCACCACCATCTACGACTGACCAAATATCGAATCAAACAATGGTGAGTTGTAGGAGGAGGAGGAGAAGATCACCGATGATGTGCGGATGCAGTTGGAATCCTACATTACAAACTATACCTGAATATGTCCACAAAGCATAGCACAACTGATTCCGATATGATATAGTTGCACAAACCATATCTGAATCAGGACATTGTTATTCATATTCATATTTCATCTTCAATACTTTACCTACCTTTATGGTTGTCCATAGTTGTTTTCTCTTATGTAAATATTACATCTCTCCGGTCATAACATATGTGTAAATCTATTGTACAACTAGATATGACTTATATATATATATATATATATCAATCAATATCAATTGTGTTTCATCTGACGACTTGGGTTATGAGTTTTTTTCAAATTTTCCTGCAATTTTACAGAAAACTATGATAACATTTCTAATCGTTTCTCTATTAGTTCTTCGACGGGAAAAAAAATATTAAAAAATTATATCCGGCTTAAATCGTTTCGTGTTTTCGAAGAGTTGTAATAAATTGGTAATTTCCAAAATAAGTTTTGCGGATATTGTAAGCATTCTTCTAAAGTAGTGAAGTAATTTAATGCACACCTTTTCTTCTATTCAAAATAAATTTTAGAGATCTCTTCAATTATAATTTTTTCCCTTTTCTTTTTCCATTTAAAGAAAGTATTTTAAGGTCCCATCAAACACTAAACATTGAAGACTATCCGACAGATAAACTCACACATATGTTCCTGCAATATCTAGAATCTGTGACAATCTCAAACCGGCCCGAAGGCCGGATAGAAACCCGGATAACTCCACTTGCTGCCGCGTTTGTTTACCTCTTTTAGTTTTGCAAGTTATTAATATGTTAAATATTATCAATGAAGGGTCAGGTTCACGTGAGACCAAACTGTTTCAGTGAGACCAGTGAGACCAACATTTTTTACATGAAACTTTATAGCAAAACATTGTGAAGGTAAAGTAAATTCGAACATTCATAATAAAAACACTGTAAATGTTACGTTCACGGTGTTTTTTGATGTGAAGGTTCAATTTTTTTTTCACCTTCACAGCATTTTTGCTGTGAAAGTTCGGATTTACCTTCACGGCATTTTCGCTATGAAGGTTTCGTTTTTTACCTTGTTTCGGACTTTTCTTTACCTCGATACTGTCTAGCTGTATGAATGTTTTTCACCTAAGTTTCATGTGTTTTGTCTTGGTCTCATGCAATCTCACGGAAACAGTTTGGTCTCACGTGAATCTAAGTCAGTCTATCAATGAATATGTAAACGTTTTAATTAAAACAATATATTTTGAATCCAAGATCTTGGGTAAAACTTTTAAGGGAGTGCAAGCGTTTGAAAACAACACAAACACAACTACTTTAACAATTTCAATGAAAGTTGCCTTCCAACTTTGTTTGCATCTTTTGGATACATAAGGTTCAAAGGAAGGCAACATACATAAATTTGTAAACGAGGAAACAAAAATAAATAAATTTAAAAAAAAATCAGAAAACACCTCCGATTTTCGATAATGTTAAAGAAAAGGTCCCTCAACTATGTCTCTTTCTTCGAGTGTTGCTGGTTGAAGAAGGATTCTTTATTTTGGAGTTTGGCTCCAACTGAAACGATGATCTACAAACTAACACTTTTCACTTTTGTGTAGTCAGTTGTCGAATAACGTATGGAAGAATACCACCGTGGTTGAAATACGCCAATTCCACCTGCATAAAATCAACAAATATATTTCAAAATCGGTGATCAAAGAAATCGATACAAATTTCTTATTTAACTCTATGGCGAAGGATCGTGTGAGAAAACTGTGAGAAGTGGATCTAAACCCTTGATCTATTTTAATCTCATGCTCTCCCATGAATTGCGTAAGTAAAGAAAGGGTACACACCTCTGTGTCAAAGCGTACGGTGCAAGTGAATGACTTTCCAGAGTCGGTAGTCACGGTGACATCTTGACCAGGCCGGATCTCGCTAATGTTGCTTGGTAGGTCGATGTTAAATCGTTCATGGCCAGTCAGCTTTAGCGTGTCTGCATCCTCCCCAGCCTTGAAGCAAAGTGGTATAATACCCATTCCAACCAAATTGCTCCGATGAATCCTCTCAAAGCTTTTCGCAATCACTGCCTTAACACCCTGTAGAATATCCATAACCATTTGAACCATCAACACCAAAACCAAAAGTCAATTTAAAATAAACCAAACCAAACAAGCCCACTATATCCCACAGTCCCACCCATAAGTCGGGTGTCACAGACAGACCTAATATGTTGGTCTGTGCCACCGTATATATTTTGAAACTACAATGAGAACACAAGTTTCCATTGGTGAAGTTGGTTTGCAAGACCCTAACTTCACGTTCAAATCATGTTAGTGTCATTTTCTTAGTTTTTAGCTTTTAATTTCAGATTTATTATGTTCCTGAAAAAAAATTCAATAAAAACTTGAACACCGGACCTAATACATGAAAAGCAATGAACTAACCAATAGATCCACAATGTTTTAATGAATAAAATATCCCTAAAATATCACCATTTGAAAAAAAAACTCTGGGTATGTCCCTGCAGGGGTGTAGAGGGTAAGATTTACTGATACCCAACCTCTACCTCAAAAAGTAGAGCTGACTGTTTCCATGAAGACCCACCCAGCTTGTGAAAAGTGTGAAAAATATAGAAACGATGGGGGTAGTTTCGTAACTCACCAACAACATTGGGCCCTTTGCAGCCCAATCTCGGGAGCTTCCACTACCATACTCTGCTCCAGCCAAAACAATTGTATCCTGGCCAGCAGCCTTGTACCTCTGGTAAGACGCACAGCGGTTGCAATCATTAAGCAAAAAATAACGTGTTTTTACCATATAACTTATTGAAGATAGTACTTAGAAACTAACCGACGCTGCATCAAACACAGACAGTTTCTCTCCGGTGGGAATATGAACCGTCTTTGGGCCCACTTCTCCATTCAAGAGTTTGTTAACAATGCGGATATTGGCAAAAGTACCCCTGGCCATGATTTCATCGTTACCTCTTCGACTTCCATAAGAGTTGAAGTCCTTGCGATCAACCCCGTGTTCAAGAAGGAACTTTGCAGCCGGGCTGTCCTTGTGGATGCTTCCTGCAGGTGAAATGTGATCGGTTGTAATACTGTCACCAAAGTTCAGCAAGCAGTAGGCATCCTTCACACCATGGGACCCAGGTGGGTCCATCGTCATGTTTTTGAAATACGGTGGCTCGTGAATGTAAGTAGACTTTGTGTCCCACGAGTATAGCTTGGATTCTTCGACTGATAGGTTATTCCACATGGGATTTCCCTCGGTGATGGCTTCGTAAGTGCTCTTAAACATGGCGGGTAAGACACTTGATTGGACAGCCTGAAACATTTAATCTTTCAAATTAGAAAAAAACAAACTTTTCATGATGATTTCAACAAACTTGAAGGGTGCTTACGTCTGCAACTTCTTGGGTGCTTGGCCAGATATCCCGGAAATAAACGTCCTTCCCATCTTTTCCAACTCCAATCGGTTCTTTCTCGAAATCAATATCAACCTGGGAAACAAAATTTATATGAATTCATATTGCTTCCGAAGAGAATGTTTTTATTCTCTTGAAGATTCTCGTGATGTATAGTTGATAAATTTCGATAAAACTATGTTCTTACCGTGCCTGCTAGGGCATAGGCAACAACTAAAGGAGGCGATGCAAGATAATTTGCCCTTGTCAAGGCATGAACACGTCCTTCGAAGTTACGGTTTCCAGACAGAACAGCAGATGCAATGATATCTGCAAAGGAGTGCCAGGAGTGAGAGAGGTCAATGATCAAATTTGTAGCTTCAAACAGTACAGGAATTGGAATCTTAGGGACCATTTACCAACACAAATTGGTTAATCGCTAACTGAGTAAGGGGCCGTTTACCAAATGCTTACTGGGTAAGCGCTTACCAGCACGGAAATTACCCTCACTTACCTTATCGTATAACAATCTCAGTCATCAAAATTGATTGTTGGTAAGCGTCCTCAACCCGGTAAACGCTTACTAATCAAGAGTCATTTCCATCACTTACCGGGTAAGACCCTTGGTCATTGTTATAGCTCTTACCGGGTAAGATTTTCGGTGGTTTCCATGCTTAATTGGCAAGGATCGTAAGGTAAGTGATACCAGTAAGCACTTACCTTACTAAATACTTACCCAGGTAAGTATTTAGTAAACGGCCCCTAAGAGTGTGTTCTGGAAGAGGTTCATTCTAGATAAGTGCTGGCCGAAGCACTGACCGAGTCAGAAAGTTCCCCTTCCTTACTGGGCCAGCTTCTTGGTCAGCATATTTAAGGGTCAGAGTAACCAAGTAAGCACCCCTTACCCATTTAGAGGCAATCAACAGGTAGTGAACAGCCCCTAGTATTTTAATTAGATCATACTACAGAGTTGGAAAAGGAAGGTACAACCCTACCATTTTCAGTAATCGCAGAACCAACAGTTTCATCCAGATCGCCTGAATTACCAATACATGTTGTGCACCCATAGCCAACAATGTTGAACCCTTGCTCATTCAAATACTTCTGCAATCCACTGTATTATCAAAAAAGACCCAGATCCTTGTTAGTTTTCTTCCATCAAATGGAACAAACTAGATGATAATAATTGTGTTAAAAAATACAATCAACACCTTTGGAGCAAATATTTGGTAACAACTCCAGAGCCTGGAGCAAGACTTGTTTTAACCCATGGTTTGACCTGGTTATTAAGAATTACGGGAAGCAATTATATTAAAAGACATGAAATATACCAGAGGTTAAGTAGGGTAGCACCAGAAATTAACGATAGGTAACCATTTATGACTAACCTTTAGGCCCAACTCACAGGCCTTTTTTGCAACAAGGCCTGCCCCAAGCATAACACTAGGGTTTGATGTATTTGTGCAGCTAGTGATAGCAGCAATCACAACACTACCATGCCTGAGTTCTGCTGGCTGTCCATGAAACGAGAATTTCGCAACTTTGCCCTGTTGCTCTTTTGGTAGAGCATAGCCCTGAAAGGTTTTGTTTTTCCAAAACGGTTAAGTTAAAAACATACAACACAACAAGTAGAAGGTGATGTGTCAGCCAGTTTACATAAACAAAAAAATAGTAAATAAACATTGACACGGAAAATTGATAATGCGCTCTTAAAACCAAATGTTTTCTGTCTAAAACTCACCTTGAATCCTACTTTATTGTCAAGGCAAGAATGCCAATCTGCTTTCATGTCTTTCAAAGCAACACGGTCATGAGGCCTGTGAAAGAAATTGTAAATAATCTGGAAAAAAGATTGAAAGCATGATAAAAGTAAATGGATCTGTGGGACCTACCTCTTTGGCCCAGATATACAAGGTTCTACATCTGTAAGATCTAGCTCCAAGTAGGATGAGTATACTCTTTCTTGTTGTGGCTGGAATTATATACATCATAATTACATATCAGATTGATATCCAATAGTCCATTTTGCAGTTAAGAATCACAAGTAGGGATCATACCTCATTATAGTCAACAAACATGTTGTTTGCCCTTAAATATGCTTCTATCATTGCTACCTAAATTTCACCAAAGGGGGGATGTCAGAGTATAACCGTAACTATTTTAATGGTGGCTCATATAACTATAATGTACATACAGTATCATCGCTTCGTCCAGTTAATTTCAGATATTGAAGAGTGACATGATCCACTGGGAAGAATCCCATTGTTGCACCATACTCGGGAGACATGTTGGCAATGGTAGCCCTGTCAGCTAGAGATATTTTACCCACACCCTCACCTATCAAAAGAAACGGATTTGTTAATATTTGAGGGTACTTGCAACCATGTAGCTGCTAACACAGTCAGGTTTACCTACCATGGAATTCAACAAATTTTCCAACGACACCATGCTTCCTCAACATTTGGGTGACAGTTAAAACCAAATCAGTAGCTGTTACACCATCGCGTAATTTCCCGGATAACTTAAAGCCAACAACCCCAGGCAAAACCATGCTCATTGGCTGTCAATATGACAATACAATATGTTAGGGATAAACTACAGTAGAATGCTTGGATACATCATGTTTCAAGAAGATAAAGTTGAAAGATCAATTCACATAAAGTATCAGCTTAAGAAGAAAGCGACACATAACAAAAGAGGGTAATCCCCACGAAGCAGTGCCCATATCAGTTCCCAAATTTTCCTTCATATTTTTGTGGCTAAAATGAACAAAAATCACCACAAATATGACACATGCATACAACTTAAGTTCCGTAGTATTGGTGAAGGAGCAAGCATGTATCACTCAATTAAGAAAAAGAAAAAAAAAACTCTAATAAGGAAAATTCACCAAAGCTCACAACTCTGACAGTGTGATCATAACTTTACCTCATGTTATCTGTTAAATTCTAAAATGGACTAATACGACAAGCTACTCATGCTCTTAGATATAAAACATGGTGGCATCCATCTTGGAGTGGTTCAACAAGGAAGCAACACAATCAACCAAACAGCTCCTAACAGAATGTCAGTACCCGCATTCAACAGCAAGTTGCAAGATATTAGCAACAGAGTTTCTAAATCCTTTACCTGCCCAAGCATTGTCGCCTCAGCTTCAATTCCTCCAACTCCCCAACCAGCAACACCTAACCCGTCAATCATTGTAGTGTGGGAATCAGTTCCCACAACACTATCAGGATAGAGTATTCCATCAGTGTTGAAAACAACCCGGCCCAGGTATTCAAGATTGACCTGAAATTGCATCAAGTTGAATCATAACTGCTTTCTTCACTAGTTGCATCAAGTTAACATTTAAAGATGAGAAAGGGGAAAATTGAATCTAAAGTTCACTGTCAAAAGATAAATAGTACTCAGTAAAATTTTGAAGGGACTGACCAAAGTAATATAACTATTATTATGCCATTAACTTTCTATATTTAAGCTTGTACCTGATGGACGATACCGGATCCTGGTGGAACAACAAGCATGTTCTGAAATGCTTTTGATCCCCACTTAAGAAAGGCAAATCTCTCCTTGTTTCTTTGAAATTCAAGCTCCATATTTGCTTGTACTGCATTGTCTGACCTGGCAACATCAACTTGAACTGAATGATCAATGACAAGATCCACCGGTACCTGAAGCAAAAGATAGCAAATGATAATATCAGAAATAAGTCAAAAGTCTTTTTGCATAGACATACATAGAGGCACAGAATCCATCCGAACGGAGCTATTTCAACAAGTTAATTAAATGAACAGACAATCCCATTGGCTCAATATTGTATTATGTACAGTCAAAATGCAAATACATGTGCTTATAAATATGAAGCTCCCACAAAGACAGGTAGGTTGCCAGTAACCTTCAACGGCCAACGTTAGTAAAAAATAAATGCATGTAACAGTATATACCAAAGGATTGATCTTGTTAGAGTCGCCCCCAAGATTATTCATGGCATCACGCATACATGCCAGGTCAACAACAGCTGGTACACCAGTAAAATCCTAGAAAGCAAGACAAAAGTCAGAAGATGATATCTGCACTCTGCAGAAATGATTCATGTGGTAATGAAAAGTTAACAAACTGAGTAAAAAAAAAGTCGACGTGGATACCTGCAAGAGAACACGAGCGGGCTTGAATGGAATCTCGACTTGCTTTGGAGAAGTCTTCTCCCAATCAATGATCTTCTCGACGTCTGCCTTAGTGACTTGGAAATTATCACAATTACGAATTGCAGATTCAAGAAGTATCCTAATAGAGTACGGCAACTTGTCTGTTTTCCAGAACAAAAAGATTATGGTTAATGTAAAGCAAAGAGCAACAAGTGTATCCACTAACTTACAGACATTTCAAAGAAGCCCAACAATCCTCACAGCTTAATGAACATTATAACTTCCAATTTTACATTTTTATGCATCATAGAAGAAAATTGAAAATTGAACAATAATTGTATGATTTTATCCATTAAGCAGATATTACAATTACATGTATTAAAAAATGGTGAAGTTTATATTTAATGATAAGAAAATTACCAATCCTTGGATCATTCAAAGCAGGCAAACTATAAAACTTTCCAAACTCTCCACCGCCAGGCTTGGGAAGACCAGTTAGAATTCCATTAAAGACATTCTGAGATGCTGTACATGCATTAAATACACAAATCAGATATAAAACCTGGACAAGCACAACTTCAGACAGCAACAAGATAAAGCAGATCTGAACATCATAAGACAATGGTCTACAGTATTTAAGGATTGTATATATCACAACATTCTCTATACCAAAATTTATGAAGTTCCCTCTGTTTAATACTCTTTACCATCCAGGCGTTTACATAAGAACATGTTAATGCCTGTAAATATCTACTAACTCAACAGTATATAAGCTTGTTATCTATAATCTATTGTATAAATTTACATACCCTCTTGCTTACAGTTGTATGTGAAAATTCTTTTAAAACCAATAGTGTAATCTAAAAAGAACGGTTCTGTTTCTCAATCACAGTAATGATTTGTAGGTAATGATCTTTCCTGCTGACAAGATAATAATGTTACCACATTATTCTATTGACATCGCAACTGCAATTAACTAGAAATTGGATACTTCCATCCAAAAAGAAATGCAACATGTTCATTTTTAGTTTGTGTAGAAAAGATGTTAGCAGTTTCCTTCGTAGTTTTCAACCCCACAATTACTCTTCTATCAGCTAGAAATGATATCTTGATAACCTTTGGTGCATAATTTTCTTTCATGTTCTCTTTGCCTATAAAAGCATACATTTGACGGATGGTCATATATCATGTATCTTTTTAGTAATATCATATCTTCTAAACTATCTTGCTAATGAACACTTCAACTAAAATCCATACAAGCAACTACCCCCAAGTCAACATCATCAACTCTTTTTAAAGTGTCTTTTAGGTGCCCTTTGATGATGATATCTAAAAGGCATCGAATTACCTTTTTTTTCCTTTTTCTTTTTATGTGTGTGTTGGGGGGAGGATTAGGTCAAAATCACCATCAACACCAATCATACAACCAATTCTTCACAATTGACCCTGAACGTCAACGCATCTTTTTTTAATGCGTTTTGCAACATGATGTGGAACGAAACCATAACGAAATGATACCTTTTCGAATCTAAAACCATCGTAAACGCTAGGTATTCTATTCCATAGATAAATCAAAAACAAAACCGCATGAAGAAATCAACAATTATAACCAAAAGAGACTGGAGATCAATTAAATTACCCATAGTAGCTAAGCTACGATGAAACCGATCAAGCACAGGAGAGGCAGCGGTCCTGATCTGCGACGTGAGAGCAGCGGGAGACTTCCAATCAACACCGTGGCTCCATCGAGGAACGGACGACCTAACCGATCGAAAGGCAGACGATACGCCGGTGTGGTGAGATCGGCACTGAGAAGAAACCACCACCGCCGGCGATGATGGATCTGCGGAAGGCGTAGGAGATGATGTCTGAGCCCTGGAGATGGAAGAATGAAGCCTGGCAGAGGAGGTTGAGGTCCTTGAAACTCTTCGAAGGAGAGCTGAGGAATGAGGTCCAGTTATATACATGGCGAATTCACGAGTGAATCACAGAAACATCCAAGGGGAAATGGATTAGATGATGATGATGATGATGATGATAAGGTTTGATGAATTCGAAGAAGATTAGGAGGTATGGTGGTGATGATGAAGGTCAGAGATGATTGATAATGGCGGATTGCAGAGAAATTGGGAATTGGGGAGTGTGTGTGTGGAAGAACAAATGGAGCGTATGGGCGTGTGCCACTTTTCTAGAAATCAAGAGTAAATTACGATTTTCGTCCTTGTGGTTTGTTAAAAATTCTGATTTTCATCCCTATAGTATATAAATTATAGTTGTCGTCCTTATAGTTTAGGGGAGTGTAATCGAGTCGAGACAACTTGCGAGCTATCCGAGATCGACTAGGGAAAAACTCGAAATCGACTCAAAGTTAAACGAGTCGAGCTACTCGAGTACCTTACAGTGGCAGGCCCTAAGGGGCTTAGGGGGGCCAAGGCCCCTGTGCCTTTTCTGCTTATTACTAATAATTTTACATATGAATGATATTAATTTAATTAAATTATTATTTGGCCCCTCCTAATTAACACAGCCACTTACAAATAGGAAATAGCTTAAATTAATATTTTAATTGGAATCTTTTTTGGTTGTGATTATTGAGAAAGAAAA
>LUCG01144867.1:0-10312 GCA_001633085.1 Carthamus tinctorius
TTCCAAAGATTTCTCTTCAGAAGCCTTAGTTACAGATTGAGATATTTGTTTCTCAGAATTCAGTTTGATTTCTAAATCAGACATTTTAGAAGAAAAATCACAAATGTTTTCTTCAAAGACTTTTCTTTCTTTGTCAAAATTTCTCCTTTCAAGAATTACAATTTGTTCAAAATCTGAAATTTGCTTTGAAAGCTTAGCATTTGCACATCATCTTGACTCTGCTTTAGAATCTCATACACCACATGAATATCAACCTCTTGCAGAATCATACTTCCTATCATTACCCGTGTACTCAAAACACAATAGGAAGCAAAACACATCGCAATCGTGACTTTTGAAGCTATAAAAGCTGGAATCTTCAAGATTCACACAACCACCTATGTTTGAAGCATACCCGTCCGGAAACTTCAACGTCTTCAACCATGAACATACTATTTTCACTTGTTTCTTGGTCAAACGGTATGATGACTGTGGTTTCACTACTCTGTTGCCCGTCGTGCTAACATGCAACTCTCGTCGATCGCAATAAACTTGTACATCCCTCCTCGCCTTTATATTGTCTTTTGTAGAGGGCCGACAGTGGTGAGGGTGTTGTCGGCAATGAGGCAACAAATAAAGAGAAAGCGACAATTAGGGCTTCTCCTTGTGGACCCCCTTTAATTTATACCTGAAATATGCGACGGAATTTCCGTCGCAATTGATTTTAATTATCGGTTTTTAAATATTTATTATTGTTAATACTTAAATATTATTTTTTATATTTAAATATTTATTTTAATTAAATTATATGTGTACGGTTTTAATACTTATTAATATTTAAATATTTATTTTAATTAATATTATTTAAGTATATTTATGAACCCTAATATATTAATTTTTATTTTATTAACCTAATTTTAAGCCATAAACCCCAATTAAACCCACTTATATCGAATTAGGCCTAATAAACGCAATTAAAGACTAATAAAACCTATTAACATCGTATTAGACCTAACAAAACCCATTTGGATAGAACTAGGCCCAATAAACGCAATTAAAGTCCAAATAAATCAATTGGACTGAATTAGGCCCAATAAACCTAGTTAAAGCCCAAATAGAGTTTGTTGGGTCGAATTAGGCCTAATAAACCCAGTTAAAGGCCAAATAAACCAACTTGGACCGAATTAGGCTCAATAAACCCAGTTAAAGCCCAATAAAATCCATTTGGACCAAATTAGTCCCACTAAACCCAATTAAAACCCAAATAAAATTTCTTGGACCGAAATAAGCACAATAAAACTCATTAATTAGGCCCAATAAAGCCCCCTTGGACTGAATTATGCCTAATAAACCAGAATAAATCCAATAAAAACCCAATAAATCTGACTAAACGTGTTAAAGCCCAATAAAGCTAACTAAACGTGGTAAAACCTAGTAAAGCTGACTAAACGTGTTAAAGCCCAATAAAGCTAAATAAACGTGTTAAAACCTAGTAAGCTGACTAAACGTGTTAAAGCCTAACAAAGCTAACTAAACGTGTTAAAACCTAGTAAAGCTGACTAAACATGTTAAAGGCCAATAAAGCTTACTCAGACCGAATTAGGCCTAATATATTCAAATAATAAACTCAAGTAAAGTAGAATTAAGCTGAATGCAGTCTCAATGAACCATATTACATCTTAACATAATGTATTACAACATTATGGTTTTTGGTGATTCTTAATGAATTGTACATTCGACTAAGGTCTTAATAAGGACGAACAAGGCCCAATATCATCGAATAAAGCCTAGTATTCTCAACTATAGTCTAATAAACCTGAATAGAATTTGACGAACCAGATTACAGCTTAATAGTTAGATAGCTCTTTACAGAATGTAGCGACCCTAATTAAACTATGTTAGCTATGTCTTTGGGTCGTGTATGTATACATGCATGAGATATTGTGAATGATCGATACTCGCTATATTACAACATAACGGGTATTAGTTGACTCTTAATGAATTTGACACTTACAAGCTTGATCGATGGTTCTTAATGGATATGACATACACACAACATATACATCGTCCAAACAACTAATTAATATACATCAATCATCGTTAACAAACAACACACACACACACAGATATATATAACATGAATATTTATACACGTGAGCTAAATATAACCCTAAAAAATAAAAATAAAAACAAAAAGATTTAAATCCGTCACTAATTAGCGACGGACACATGGTTTCCGTTGCAAATCCGTCGCTAATTAGCGACGGAAATAATTATTTCATTACTTCCTTATTTTTTAAATTATTTCCATCGCTAATACGTCGCGAATTAGCGATGGAATTAATTATTTCATTATTTATTTATTTTTTATTTGATTCCGTCGCAAATCCGTCACTAATAAGCGTCGGACTCCGTCGCTAATTAGTGACGGATTTGCGACGGATTAGTGACGGAACATGGTCGTGGCCTATCTGTCGCTATTCCGTCGTTAATCTGTCGCAAATTAGCGACGGAAATAGTCCATTGCTAAAAATCATCACTGATGCTCATTTTTCAAGTAGTGTGTACATCATAGAGAAAAGTGCAAACCAGTTCAAATGACTTTGTACATCATCTTGCATGAATAACAGGATCAATGGTAACATGTAAAAGTAATAGTGAAGTGAATTCGGATACAACCATGTTTAGTCGAAAACTGTTTCATGCCTCGATTGACTTGCACTAATGCAACCAGGGGCGGAGCCACCAACGGGGCGAGCAGGCAGTTACCCCCCTAACATTTTAAAATTTTTTAATTTTTATATTTATTAGAGATATTTGGATAATTGCCTCCTTAAAACTTTTTAAATAAAATAATATTTGTATTTATCATTTGGAAATCACATAATCACTGTGCGGCGTGAGCGGGAAATTTAGAGGTCCAATGGGCCATTCGGAAGTTCATCTACTTATGTAAAGTCTGACGTCTCTTTGGGCTTCACACGAAATAAAGGAGTAGGCGACTAAGCCTCTGTTTCGTTCAATCAAGCGATCAACGACGCACGATTGCGATTCACGAACTAGGGTTTGTACCCGATTTCGCTCATTCCTCGCACCGTCGCACGAACCTCCCCTGTTTCTGTGATTGTATTTTGTAAGTTTTTTGTTCATAAATCATAATTCTGATATGATGTTGTTCATAAATCATAACCTTGAATCGGTAATCATAATCGTTAAAACACCCATTCGTCATGTTTATAAATCATAAAATTAAACTTGGTAATGGTATGTGTGTGAATCGGTGAATGATGATTGCCTGATTTGGTGATTGGTGAATCCTGAATTAATGAAAGATTTATTTTGTCAACGTGTCATTCTTGTGTTGTTAGACACCTTAAAGTTTTTGATTTCTATTTGTATTTAATTTAGGGTTTGATTATTATAGTTTTGTGCAAATATGGATAGGTTTGTGATAAGAAAACCAAAACAATTAATGGCCAATATTCGGGTCAATATTTTGGAGTTTTATTTTGTATAAAAAAACTACTGCTCTAAAATTACGATTATTGTTGACATTTTGGAGGCTTTTTTGTGTGTAAAAAAATTACCCTTTTAGAATTAAGATTATTATTCAGAGTTTGCCCACACACAAATTAGTTTCTAGCTCCGTCTTTGAATATAATAATTAATCATTATATATGCATTAGCAAACATTACTTAAAAAATATAAAGGATCTTCCTACCTTAATTGAAATCACCAACAAACATACCCAAATTCCTTTGGCATACATATATTATTGTGGATGTATAAAAGATAATCAACGTGCACACCAAAATATTTCTATCTTAGTTCTCATTTAAGCTTCCACATTAGAATGCACACACTGACCAACTATTTTTTCTTCTTTTAGTCCCTTGTAGTATATTTCTAATATCAACATCTATTGCAATATATAATTATATTTTCTTAATGTAACAAATATGTAACTATTCCTTTAAATCTAATATTATATCTGTGAGAATGATAACAAATCGTACAAAAAATGTGTGTCCTCTATATTGAGTGGACACAATCGCACACATCAGTTATCAAAATCTCTTTTAAA
Organism: Carthamus tinctorius; assembly: GCA_001633085.1. Taxonomy (NCBI): domain Eukaryota; kingdom Viridiplantae; phylum Streptophyta; class Magnoliopsida; order Asterales; family Asteraceae; genus Carthamus; species Carthamus tinctorius. The sequence goes on from LUCG01144867.1 coordinate 4,065, forward strand.
ATAAACCCCTTGACCTTAAAGCCAGAGATAATATCAATACTAAAAAAATCCTATATATATCACCGACTGCTAAAAGTGGATGGAAATTTCCGACTGCTTTTCGATGGCTTACCGACTGTGCATTTTTAATTTATTTTTTAATAAGTCGTCGGAAAATCGTCGGAAAGCCGTCGGTAAATGAAACAGTCGGTAAAAGTCATCGGAAAGCCGTCAGTAAATGAAACAGTCAGAAAGCAGTCGGTAAAAATCGTCGGTAACTTTACCGACCAAGGTTTTAGCGACGCTCATTTCGTCGAAAAACATTCGATAAAGCCGATTTCCGCCTGTTTCGATCGTCGGTAATACCTTTTTTTCTAATTTATGCCATTTGACCACCATAAAGTTAGTTCCAGTATTACCCCTCCATGCACCATCACTAGGGTGTACTTTCAAATTTATACCCTGAAGTTTTCAAAATTAAATATCAAAGCATATATGATAAACTACGTAATTTGCACGGTGCGAAATCGTGTAAAGAACTGCACCTTGGTACACGGTTTCTAATCCATGTAAAAATGTGCAAAAATAGTTTGAAACATTGGCAAAATTACCAAAAATGGCCTTTTTACACTTATTTTTGTTGCTGACCCATGTAAAAAGGGATTTTTTTTTTACATAGTTTTTAGCTTAAAACCCTGTAAAAAGGTGGGTCAATCAAAAACATAAAGTTTCACGTATTTGTGGGATTGTACCTCTTGAATAACAACATAGAATAAATATTATAAAAAAAATGTCATTTATTCATACTTCATAAAAAGCGTGAAAGAATTTTGAAACTTATCACACTTCAATTTTTGATAAAAAAGGAAAAAAAACCACATTTATAAATGTGTAGGTTTGATTTCAAAAGTTCACGCTTTTAAATGTGTAATTTTTGTAATAAACAAAGAATTAGAAATATTCACACTTTAAAGCATGGACTTTTGTAACCTTAGTTTTATTTCAAATTTTATATGCTTAGAAATGTGAAAATTTAGATAATTTGTTCACACTAATAAACATGATTTTTTACTATAAATTTCACACTTTCAAATGTAAAAAGTTGATAAAAAGTTGTAACACCAAATATATCCACGCTTTATTGTAATTTTCACACTTTTAAGTGAATTAATATTGTTAAAAATATGGATAATCAACTTCTTTTTTATAGTGAAAGGAAAATAAATATGTTGCAATTTACCCTCAAGTATATATACGAGACTAAAGTTATGAATAATTCTATTAGAAATGTATTCCTACTATTGTTACCATACATATAGATGTAATATGACCTAGTAAAAATTGAACTTTGGGACTTAGCCAATCTCTAAGATTTTCTCTATATAACCTTTGTAGATCCATTGCCGTTTCGATAAGCGGGTGTGAAGTTATGTGCATGGTTAATCTCAGGTGAGTTCTCTTGTCAAATCCCTTTTGATAAACGGAAAATGTTTGTCGAACCATTGTTGAAATGTTTACAGTATTTTATAGACTCTTTATTTTACTGCATATTATAAGCATGCTTATATTAAAGTGTTTATGTGAATGTGGAAAGGTGTGTTGCAAGGTGGATATAGGTACCAAGGGTGTTGGCCCACTTCAGCAAGATTCAAAGATAGAGAAGATGAGAAATCAATAGGAGAATCAAGTGTTCTTGTATTATTTGGAGAGCTCTCATTGTGATTACAAGAACACACACTAGAATGCACTAAACTACTCTCATTGATATCCCTCACTCTAACCCTAGCTTCAAGACCCTATTTATAGGTTCCCATTACACTAAAGCTCGATTTCAAGCCCAAGCCCAATTACAAAATAAAATTACAATTAGGCTAAAAACTGAATTTATAAAACTTTCACTAATTAGGACAATTTGGTCCTAACAATCTCCCCCTAAAGTTTTATAAAGGAAGCATCTCTTGGTCTTCTCCCCCTTGCTTTCTTTAGAAAACTTTAGTGATGCTCAACAACACTTTGATCTCTAAGCTACCGCTTGACACAAACTTCAAGGTTAATCTGTCTCAACAAGAGGTTTCTTACGAGAAGTTAATCAAGTTACCAGATTATATTCGAAGCTCCAATCTCTTCTATGATCCTTCTGTTGACTATTCAGGTAATACTCAAATTTTTAAAAGTGTTAAAATGGTTTAGAAGATTTTATAATAAAAATTGAGGGTGTGAGATCAGAGTTAAAATAAAATCAGAACTCTGCACCAACCACTTCTTAGACAGGTAACCACATCTGCTGTTAGTTCACAAATCTTTGTTGACTAGCATTGAAGTAGGCAGAGCGCAATGCCAACTCTTGCTTTACCCCACTAGCTACTCATTTTCTTCTCAACAACAAAATCTTTCATCTCATCACGGGGACGCAGCATATAATCTATCATATTTTCATTTGGAAAGTCGATATTGAAACAGAAAGAAGTTGTCCTGCCTTCGAACTTCATTTCTACACATCGAGTGTGTGAATACACATTTTGAGCCTTTATGAAACCACAAAGTTGCTAATTTCTTTCTATAATTAGCACACAGAGAGTATTTTTTCTGTTGGAACATTCATAGAAATACTTTTTAATATTTCGATGATTGAATGGAAGTCATTGGGAGCAATCTTAGCAATAAAGCTCTTTCCAAAGTACATATGTTGTACTAAGTGGCTTCGTGCTGCTTACAGGCATTTTAACTGTTTCATAAGTTGAATTTTGGTTACAACTCTCATTCTGAATTTGAAAAGATTCGAAAACAGTTCATTCGACAAATAGTTCATATGCTCTACTTTCAAGATAAGGGATGCTGATCAGAATTCATAGAGTTTTGATGATCATGATGCACATAATCACCAAAAAGGGGGAGAAACATCAAAGAAGATGATCTGATCAACAAATTGAACGATTTGCTCAAAGGTGCAAAAGTTCAAATTTAAAGTTTGTTTAAGATTTGTATAAGAGTGAAAACTGAAATGAAGACAAGATCAAGATCATAACTAAAGAATTTCATAAGGGAAGATTGTCTCGGAGCTAAAGATGTTATCAAATTTTTTGTGATCTCGAATCCAAAGGGGGAGATAGTTAGACCCGAAATTTATTGTATTCGAGATCACAAGATGAGGAGACAATCTTGAAGGTCTAAAATGTCAAAGTAGCTAAAGTTTACTTGTTGCTCTTTTGTTGTAGTTAATTAGTTTAATGGGCTTGTAATTAGTTTTGGGCTTAATTGTAATACGGTATAAATAGTATACTTTAGGGTTTTTGTTAGTGAGAGAGGCTAGAGAGAAATATTGGGCAAAACTCTTATGTATCAATTTCTCTCTTGAAGAATCAATGAAGCTTTGATTGTTTTTGTTCTTTCAAAAAGGATGTGCACATCCTTGGGAGTGTTGAATGTAATATGAGCGACGAATCTGTTCATGTAACCCGATAAGGCACCTGGGGCATGAATCCATTTCGCGTGACCCGTTAAATCATCTATGTCCACAATGCACCACTAATGGTTTTAAAGTTTTATAACTGGGCCAGTGAAGCAATTTTATTATATGTAACGACCCAAAATCCCACACAATAGTATAACACAATAATTTCCCAGTGATCTAACGCAGCGGATAAAAGTAATTCTAAAATCAAATAAAGTAAATCAAGTCATGCACGTGGAACATCCCTCCACAGCTGAGATATAAAAGCTTTAAAGGTCTAATCTGTATTATTTACTAAGGCATGAACTACTGGACTTCACACCTTCTCCTTTCCCTTTCTACCTCCTCTATCAGTACCTGAAAAGGTTTTAAAAGGGTTTTGAAAATGAGGGTTAGACCATTAGGTCTAGTGAATTCCCTCAAAAACAGTTATTTCACAAATAGGGTCCACTGGCCCATTTTAAATCAAATAGCAAGCATGGTGTGTTGCGGACAAAGAAAATGCACTCAATCAAGGCCCGGCCGGCGCCTGATGATAACTCCCAAAGGACGTAGTCCCAAGGTACCCCCAAGCAACATACCAGTTCACTTAGTAAAACTCCCAACGAACATGAAGTTCCAAGGTACCCAGTGTCCATAGTGCAACACACCCAAAATAACCACATCAATTACTTTAATAAGCATGCTTAATACGTAATCACAATTCACGCGTGTCACATCAAATCAAATAATTCATATCCAGAGTGAACATTTCAGTTAAAAGAGTTTGGCAAGGGAACTTTCCTGAGCCTGACTCCCATCGAGCTCACAAAAGCTTACTAGTGTCTAACTCTGCCTAACGGCTCTGCAACTGATCTAAAAATAGGTAAACTCACTTAGGGAACGATCAACTCTTAAGACTCATAACTCTCTAAGTAGACCTAGCACAAGGTTCAAGCCTAACCTGATAATACCTAAAGTCCGACCCAAATAGCATCTAAAAAGATCCGAATCGGGAAACTCGACATAGGCCGATTCGGGAAAGCTTAAGGTCGAATCGGGAAATTCAATAGCCTGATCCCCTAGGCCGATTCAAAGGCCAAATAGGTCAACAGGCCAAAGGCCGATACTGATGTTTGGCCGAAGGCTGATACGGATAACCCAGGCCAAAGGCCGATATGGGTTTTATGCAAAGGCCGAATCAAATAGTCTGATTCGGACATTAGGGATAATCCGATTCGGGGAAGCTTACCAATGTCCGATACGGACAATCTTAATAGTCTGATTCGGACAACTACGAGGTTCAATTCGGGAAAGGTCAAAGGCCGGTTCCAAGGCCGAATCCCCAAAGGCCGATACATAGGCCGAACCAGGATTCAGATAATCCGGCCTTTGGGCCGATTCGGACTAAGCCTTAAAAGCCGATACGGGAAATATACAAGTCCGATTCGGGAACACCAAAGTCCGAATAGGAGAATATGCAAAGTCCGATTCGTACTATTGGAGGAATAATCCGATTCAGACTTCAAGCATAGTCCGATTCGGGATTTCCAGAGGTTCGAGGAGATCGAACCCTGGTACCCAAAAATCCGCCAAAATAGCTTAAATCAAATGGGTTTGCACCTAAAACTTCAATAAAAGTTCTCCTAATGATCCTTAATCAATTCCCAAACAAAAAGGATTTGAATCTTACCCAAAAGATGATGACAGGATGCTATGAAGAAGATGATGATATCTGCTACTGCTGCTCAAATCACACAAAGGCACACACTGATGTAATTTACCCAAATTGGTAAAAATCCTTAATTCCATTCTTATTTTTATAATGGGCTTTGGGCTAAGCCCATGCAAAACCTTCCCCAATATAGCCTAACCTAAATATCAGCAAAATTTTCAAGAAAATAGCATATTTGACCCAAACGTATAGAGTTAACAAATCGAACTCCAAAATCTACTAAATTTTTGCCAAAAGGATTGATGTTGAATTCTGGTTATTACATCACCTCCCTCTTAAAATAATTATGTCCCGAAATTCAATCGCTAAAAAGATGGGGATACTTTGCTCTCATATCCGATTCGGTCTCCCAAGTGGCTTCCTGTCCTTTATGGAATTTCCATTGGATCTTTACCAAATCAATCTCTTTGTTCCTTAGTTTGCGGACCTTGCGATCCATCACGGCTATTGGTTCCTCTACAAAGTTCAACTTTGGATCAACTGATATCTCTTGCAGAGGTATTGCGGCGTTAGGCTCCGCCAGACACTTCCTCAAGTTTGAAACGTGGAAGGTGTTGTGAACTCCACTTAGCTCATCCGACAATTCCAGTTTGTAGGCCACAGCCCAAACCCGTTCAAATATCTTAAACGGCCCGACGTATCGTGGGCTCAATTTTCCCTTTTTCCCTAAACGTAGTATCCGCTTCCAGGGTGACACCTTAAGCATCACGTGGTCTCCTGCCTGAAATTCGATATCCTTAAGCATCACATAGGCTCAATTTTCCCTTTTTCCCTAAACGTACTATCTGTCATTGGCTACTTTCAGTCTTTTCATCACTTGTTAGATCTTGTCTGATGTCATTTGAACCACCTCTGGTCCGGCAAGCTGCCTTTCACCAACCTCGTTCCAACATAACGACATCCTACACTTCCGTTCATGTCGTCTAAGGTTTGAATAGTCCGCTCGCTCTCGAGTGGTAACTATTGTTGTAGTCGAACTCGATCAACGGAAGATGATCCTCCCACGGACCTCCAAAATCCAAGGCACAAGCCCTTAGCATGTCCTCTAAGGTTTGAATAGTCCGCTCGCTCTGTCCGTCGGTCTGTGGATGATACGCAGTGCTC
>LUCG01144929.1:0-14045 GCA_001633085.1 Carthamus tinctorius
TGCGAGAAACATAACTTTTTAAGAAAACGTGAGGAGCAATCTTAGCCACTCATCCGGTCAACATAGGTGGCTTTGACTGTGGTCCCCTCTTAATAATCTTTACCCTCCCATGAATCGCGTCAATCCTCCGTGATCACGTCCACCGTAACCNTTTTTTCTTAAATTGACATGTTTCTCGTATGAACCTCTCTCTCTCTCTCTATATATATATATATATGTTAAATCATGTGAAAACCAAATTATTGGTAAAAACCTGTGAGATCCGGCTAAAAAATAATTTTTTGTACGCTTTTTTTCCATCAAATGTTAGAATTTGATATATTGTTTCGCATATATTTTTCTTAATATGGTGAGTATCATTCATGAATGATTTTTATAAATCAAATTTTCGTATATTTTCGAGTCACCATATGAATCAAACTTTTATTTTTCACATGGATGATACTCACCTTATGATGAAAAATATATATGAAATAATAGTTAAAATCATAGTTTTTGATGAAAAAGATCATGTAAAAAATTATTTTTTAACCGGTTCTCACAGGTTTATACCTCTCCTTTTCCCTTCTAGTACCCACGCCCAGTCTGCCACATCAGCACCACATCATTCTTCTTTCCCTTCCTTTCCCTTCCCTTTCCCTGCAACCTTAGTTATACCCAACTCAATCTTACCCACACTTTTTATTTTATTAAATTAATTAATAAAGAAGAGAGAGAAAGAAAAGAAGAGAGACATAGAGAGAAAGAAGAGAGAGAAAGGTGGTGGGGGTAGGATTTACTCGGCGAGGTCTACAACCTGGAGGGCTTCAAGCCTTCAACCCGCGCCGAACCCGCCACACCCGTGATGGTGTTCCCACCAAACCAGCTGCCTACCCGTGAAACAATCTGTTGTATTCTTCATCAAGGATTATGCAGCCCAAGGGCTAAGTTAAACAATTTCCAACAGCATATAATGGGGACTAATTAATTATATCCTAAGGATAGTGATTCCGACTCACGTCCTAATGTGTTTTTTATCACGACTGCTATAACCGTATTTCCGACATGTTTAAATATATATGCAAGTGTGTATATGTATATGTCTGTGTAGATAGACATACATACACACAGAGGTGTTTTGGATCTCCATTACCTAGCTATATCATGACTTCTAGTTTAGTATGTTACATAAATATATTTATAAATATCAGGGTTGCATACACAGTTGATATAATTACATCTTTGGATGATCATATTCAACACACTTACATGTCCAAGAAGGTTATCATGGTGGTCTTCATGAATGAAACCTCTATTCTTTTTCCCACTAACAATCTCCAATACCAGAACTCCAAAGCTGAAAATATCCGATTTTACTGAGAAGAGACCGTTTACTGCGTACTCTGGAGATATGTAACCCCTGCGTAGAAGTTAGGACCATGCAAATCAATAGACAAAAAGGAAGATATAAAAACTAATGAACAATGCAAAGTTCGGCGATTCTTACAACGTTCCCACCACTCTCTTCGTATTTGCTTCACTCTGATCATGTTCTCTAAACATTCTAGCCAAACCAAAGTCTGATATCTTAGGATTCATGTCACAGTCGAGCAAGATGTTGCCTGCTTTTAAATCCCTATGGACAACTCTAAGTCGGGAATCTTGATGCAAATAAAGAAGACCCCGAGCAATCCCATTAATAATGTGGAGGCGTTGTGACCAATCAAGTAATGATTTCCTTAAATCGCCTGATCCAAATACAAAAACATGGTTTATAAAATGTGTTGCTTTTCAATTAATTAAATTTATCATATGGAACTGAAAGGAGATCCCAACCAAATATAAATCGGTCCAGGCTTTTGTTAGGCATGTATTCATAAATCAACATTGTCTCGTCGCCTTCAACGCAGTATCCTAAGAGCTTCACAAGATTCCGATGCTGAAGTTTAGCAATGCAGATAACCTCATTCTCGAATTCGTCAATTCCTTGTCTAGACGACTTTGAGAGACGCTTCACGGCAATCTCTTGTCCTTCCTCTAGCACACCCTGGATATACCATTTAATTTGTATCACATATAATTGTGTTAAATGTAAACTGAAGATCAATTAGTATCTAGTTTATGTTCCTTGCACAAACGGTTAGCCATGATTAGAACGCCAAGAGCAGTACTTCCCTTTTCTCGTAGTGGGGTGGAGTATTAAAAGCGAACCTCAGTTGACAAAGGGCAAAACATGAGTTGTTTAGTCTGTTGCTTATTGGATAAGAGCATCTAAATAATGTTATTACCTTGTACACTGGACCAAACCCGCCTTCTCCCAGCTTGTTGTTGATAGAAAAGTTATCGGTGGCCCTAGAAATTGTTGATAAGCTAAACAATGGCACCTCTATACTTTCCTTCTTGCTGCTACCTTGGTGATCTTTATCAAGGATCTTTACTGCTCTACCTAGAAGATAAGAAGTTGAGAACAGCAATTTAGATTTATTTCCATAATTGATGATCATAAGGTAATAGTAATTCATAAGAATAGCATACTTATATTTTACTTGCCAGTTTTTTCTGCATGTGATTTCCTCTTTTTAATGCGAATGTAGATAGCCAAAATCAGGCCCAACACAACCAACCCCGCTGATGTTGACAAAGTAACTCTAATAATTACTTGTTTCTTCCCGTGGAAGCTAGAATGGAGGTCTTAGAGATGTTACAGAGTTCAAACAAACAAAACAATGTCAAATTATAGTAATCCATTGCAGTACAACAATAAATAGGTGTCATTGCTACAAAAAAACGTATAAGCTTGTGTTCTTTCAGCATGTAACATCATACCTACGTACTCTGCATAAAAAATTAGATTTACAGCTCTAAAATTTTATATTAACAGTATGAAAACAAAAATCATAATCAATGTAATATGGTGGTTGAATCAAGATGAAATGCATCAATTTGCGATAATGTTTGGCTGGCTTACCTAACAACTCCGCCGCCGCCAATCTAACATAGAGTTCTTGCCCATTTTGTGGGTATGCTTTTACGTCAATCAACTCACCAAACCATAGCAAGCATCCAACTCCGCCTGGTGTGGTGTTTGGATTTGCGTAAGCGGTGCATGAGCAGTTATTCTTGCAAGCCACCTCACATTCCTGGAGGCTCATGTTGCCATCAAAGACAGCATTCTTTGTGTCTGGCAATTTCATGCTTGAAAACTTGAGAAATCCCTCTCCAGGCCCACAATCCAATGCTCTACTCCTTCGACATCCACTAGTCAAATTATCAAGACTTAGTTCAAACCCTTTCAAGCACCCACAGTTAGGAAAAGTCACTGTACTACAACTTCCATATGGGCCACAGAGTCCATAGCTGTCACAGTTATCGAGGGGTAAGTTGAGATCCTGCATCCATTCTTGTTTGCGCATCTTTCGAAGCCAGATCTCAACCTTGCCACCAGGAGTTGCTATGAACCTATTCAAGAATGTGGTGTTAATAAACGTACACGTGAAATACATCTCCTTCTGATTGAGAACCATATCAGCTTTGTATACGTAAACTGGGTTAGGCTTATAGTTTGGCTGGCCAGCAAACTCTACGCCATTATATGGCCCGATCCTTGTTTCAATAATAGAACTTTTCCTAATATATACTTGTGGATATTTACCCTTGACCATTAAAAACCTGACGGTATACTCACCTGGGGAAGGATCATCTGCACTCCTCCAAGAGGTAAGGTATATCTCTCTTCCTGTTATAAAGTTCTTACCCAATTTCATTCCTGATATCAAAGTATCGCCAGGGTAATCGAAACTTTGCCAAAGCAAATTTTCCTCACTTACCATATTTCCATCCTTAATTACGAGATTGCCAGTATCTAAGAGTTGTGCCGTGGGATTAACAGTTTTACCTGATGCAGAGGAGTTGGATGACCAAATGACCGTACCGTTGCCATTGAAAAGAGACAGGATCCCATGTCTGTCCAATTTGACAATGCCCAAGGTATTGATAAGTGGAGTTTCCCGGTTAGCGACCCATACAACTGTATGAGGACATGTATGCTTAAACCATATCCCCAGGTATCGATTATTTGAAGTGCCTGGACTAAAGAAACCCAGCTTGAATTTTTCGTTCTCCGAAACAATGCTCTCACCATCTGAGACACAGATATGGTATCTACTGAACTAGAAGTTCTTAGTATTAGAAAGAATAAAGGAGTAAAAAGTAGTAAGATGATGGTTTGATTCATACTAATGCACTGATTCTTTGAATTGCATCTAACAACTTAATTTCCCTTTCATGGATTAAAAAAGCTGAACATGACTAATTTTTTAATCATTCTTCCAAGACCAAAGACTCGGTCTATCAAAGATAAAATAATAGTTTCCTATGAACAAATATTTTATGACTCCAACTAATCATCCTTTTAGACTTAAGGGTCTAAAACTATCATCTTTATTAAGGCCAATATCCATGTACTTTTGGATGCTCATATATGGTACCATGGTTTTTTAAAAATCGTTTAAGGCCTATGCCTTGAGGCAAGGCGGTCCAAAACCGCATAAGAGGCTTACCTTGGATGAGGCTTCTGCCTCAGGCGGCATGAGGCGTTGGTGAGACGTAAAGCTCAGCTAGTTTCTGTTTCTAGTGAGAGAGTCAGGCTGAAAAAAAATGAACTTCTCTTTTTATTATGTATTGTCTTTTATATAAGTGTGCATATTTTCTATGTATGTATATATATTATGTAATATACATATACATATATATAGGAGGATTTTTTTAGGAACTCAATAATTTATGAGATCCGTGAAATCCAATTTAAACCATAAAAAATTAGTTGAAAAAATAAATTCAATATAAATAAAAATAATCTCCCCTTTCCTATTTTTTCTCTAGTATTTTCTCTCCCTGCCTACCTATTTTGTCTTAGTGTTTTTCCTAACATACATAGTCGAATACAAACTTAAGGTGAACATATTGTGAACACATTTTAGATCTACGAGATTTAGCATCGTTTATAAACATATTATGAACATACACTACACATACTACTTCTGAACACAATGTGAATCTTGTGTTATAAACACCATAGTAAAAAAAATTATAATGTGTTTACCTTGCATGCACAATGTGTTCACTTTGTATATCTGCACAATGTGCTCACCGACACGACGTGCATATTAATACATAGATAGGAGAAAGGAAAAAAAAAAAGATAAAATGGAGTTATCTTAAAATTTTAATTGATCTTTTAATTAATAACTATGAATGATGATCTTCTTAATTATCTAATTAATTAATAACATTAATTATCTAAAATTAATGGATTAAAATGAATCTCACGGATCTCACATATTTTAAAGTTTTCAAATTATTAAGCCCCCACATGCATATATATTTATATAGAGAGAGGTTCGACGAAATACTTCAAAAAAAAAAGGAAAACCGATGAACACCCTCGTGGTCCTCCATCTGGACCGTATGCACTTGTGCATATGGGTAATTTGAATTCTTCTTGGGTTTTTAGCGCAAGTGCATTACACACCTATGCATATGCATGTCTACGTATTACAAAATTACCCGTATGCACAAGTGCATACGGTCCAGATGAAGGGTTATGAGGGTGTTGCTCAGTTTTCCTTTTATTGAAGATTTTTTCTTAAACCTGGCCCTATTTATATATGGGTATAGTAATTTATGTGTGTATATATTTTCTGTATTATACATATTATATATATATATATTATACACGCCTCGAGGCTTACCCTCACATTGCATAAAGAAAACGCCTCTGAGTTGGGAACCAACAATGTGTTGTATTTGACATGAATTTGGCTCAAAGAAAGAGAAAAAACAAAGGATAATTTATGTAGCTTAAATAGCCTGATCAGGGTCAAACACAATAAGACTTCGGCCGAGCAATTCAGCAGGTTGACCGATTCTTTGAACTGCCTGGACTAAAGAAAACCAGCTCGAACTTGTCGTCTCCCAAACCAAGGTCTCACCATATGTGATGTTTTGATACACACACACATATGTATATATATTATATAGAGGAAAGTTCAAATGTTAACTTAATTTTGGTTGTGAACATGAGGACAAATCTCAGCCACTCATCCGGTCAATAAAGGTGACTTTGATCGGGTCCCCTCCTTTAATAATCTCCACCCTCCCATGAATCGCGTTTAATCCTCGTGATCTCATCCACGGTAACTCAAGATGTGTGGCTGATATTCGTCCTCACGTTCACAACTAAAATTAAGTTCACATTTGAACCTGACCCTATATATATTATCTACTGAACTAGAAGTTATTGGCTTTAGAAAGAAGGCCCTATGGAATGAAATTGAGAAGTTGTAATTATCCCACAGATTGTAGATTTCTAAGAGAAGAAAGAAATGATATTAAAAGACAAATGCAGATTTGATTTTGAATTTAGTTGGAAGTTTTTTCAGATAATTTATGTAATTCACTTCACTTTTTGGAACTTCGAATGGGATTTAATTTGCAACTAGCTAGTTTTGAATATGAACACAAGAAAAAGAGACCAAACCAACAAAATTGAATCATCAAGTCTGAACCGCATTTCCACGTAAACTAGATCGTGTTTGAAAACGATGACTTCATGCATTATTCTCCACTACCTGTAGACTTAATTTTTTAGTCAAAAGTTGATCAATTTTCCATGATTACTAAATGAGCCATAGATACTTTTCAATAAATTTCAGCAGTAATTACGTTTCAACAAATAAAGCTTAAAAATTGTACAAGAACAAAGTAACTAAAGACTTTTCTTGAAAGTTATATATCTGAAAAACAATACGGATGATAAAACAAATCAAATCAACAGAAACAATATAAAAATCCTAAACCAATAGAATTTCATTTATTTGTCATATAGACGACAAGAATTTCCTAAAACAAACTTTACTGTTCAAGCTAATCCATTCATTTGTCTAAATCTATTGAAAGGAACATACTACATCATATTGCTAACATTCAAATGTCGGTCCACTCAACACTCTTGTGAACTCCTCCATTTCTCATCTTGACAATCACTACTTGTACCAGCTTCTTGTAACTTTTAGGCTTTGAAACTATCACCTCAAATTTCTTTGGAATTCGCAATTCACAATCCGATTTCCAATTATAGTAACAGGTTTGTTCAAAAATGACTCGAGCCGACAAAAGTATAGTTGACACTTTTATTCTTTTCGGCTAAATTTAATTAGGGAACTACGTGGTTTTGTATTCTAGATTCGTCACTGCTTGAAATCAAGAACCCATTAAGTTAAGTTAAACTGGCCTTGAATTCAAAAACAAAAACAAATAGATGAATTTCATGAAGGATCTTGGAAACATAATAAACAAAAAGTTTTCAAAAGGGTGCCTGCAATAATAATGCGATAATACAATTTATTAGATTTGGGATGGTGCATAGTGGCGAACAAACGGAAAATTAATGAAAAATGTTTTGGAAAATGGAAGAAGACTTATGCCCTAGAGCTTAACAGAAGGTTGTTAGGTCGAAGGACTATATCTAACAAAAATTGCAAACTACAGGAACCAAATCCATAAATAGTGAAGTCTAGGGAAGAAATCCATAAAACCCACCAAGCCACCGCCGTAATTTACTCTTAAATTTAAAACCCTATAAAATTAGGGGGTGTCAAATGTTGTAACTCCCATTGGTCGAAACTAACAAGTATATATAAATTTCACAACAACGATTTTATAAATTATTTTGGAACAAACACATTAATTTCTATAATTCTATATACTGCCATAATATATGCATTATAACACGCTCAAATTTCAAATCTTGCTTTTCAGTTTACATTAGCAAACACCCAACAAAATTAAATTATATGCACATTAAATATAACCACTTGGTGTAGACCGCAGGCAGAGGCCGCAAAGACATTAATAGGATTCACTCTGTCTCGCTATCTACCATCTATTTCACTTATGGTTACTCCGTTAAGAGATGATGGTAAAGGGATATTTGTGGTGGAGTCATTTTTGGAACCTTGAATAAAGAAGCCAGGTTGTTTAGGGGAAGGTAGGGAACGTTCACCACCCAACATGGCAACCACAGCCGGTGTGTTAGGTCTATCCTCTGCTCGTTGTTGTACACACAATAGACCAATATGTATCGATCGCAACACTTCAGTAACAGACCATGACTTACCTAAACATGCGTCAATTAGATCAAGGGATTTGCCTTCTTTGTAAAGCCTCCATGCCTAAATGAATCCAAGCAATAACGACAAATTAGTTCCCACCAGAAAGATAAACCCATACCCATACATGTATGTAGTATATATTGTTGAATATATAGTCTTCAAGTGAGACAACAATTATCCCTTTCTGTTGTCCCAAATATGAAGAAGATGGAATGTTTATAATTTCATACAGACTAATTTGGACTATCTCTTAATTAGATAGTTTGACATTGGGCTAATAATTGATTGGGTTTTTGGGCGTGGCTATGCTATTCATGGACTATGTATTTACATACAAATATATAAATGTCAAAGATTAGCAGTTTAACATTACATGTTTTTAATATGCAACTTAATAAGTTAAGCCAAACTGTCCGGTTCTTTAATTTTTTTAATTTCTCCAGATTTTGGATAACACAGAATTCCTAGTTCCTGGATAATGGCTAATGACTGCTTCACTAAACTGTCATTAACTGCCATTTCTTGCTATAAATAGCAGCCTAGTCAGTTCATCAAGCATACACTCCTTCCTTCCCTTCCATACAAGTTCATGGATATGAAAGAATCTGTTGTATTCTTCATCTAGGATTTAGCAGTCCTAGGGGTGACTTGACCAATACCCGATAGCATATAGCGGGGGTTAATTATATGTTAAGGATAGTGATTGCTAATCACGTCCTAATCTTTTTTTTATCACGTAAGTGTTCTGTTACCATTGTATCCGGCATGTGTAGATATATGTAACCATGTTGTAGGTATGCATGTATGTATATGTATATGTGTGTAGGTAGAGACTAGAGAGCCATACATATACATACAGACGCGTTTTGGATCTCCATGAGCTAGCTATATATCAACACCTCTGGTTAATTATGTTATGTAATTACATATATTTTATAAACACCAAGGATGAATAGTTATTTCCATCATTGGATGATCATATTCAACACACTTACATGTCCAAGAAGGTTATCATGGTGATCTTCATGAACGAAACCTCTATTCCTTTTCCCACTCACAATCTCCAACACCAAAACCCCAAAGCTGAAAATATCCGATTTTACGGAGAAGAGACCGTTTACTGCATACTCTGGAGATATGTATCCCCTAGGTAGAAGTTAGGACCATGCAAATCAATAGACATAAAGAATGATAAAAAAAATTAATGAAGAATGCAAAGTTTGGGGATTCTTACAACGTTCCCACCACTCTCTTTGTATTTGCTTCACTCTGATCATGTTCTATGAACATTCTAGCCAAACCAAAGTCTGATATCTTTGGATTCATGTCACTATCGAGCAAGATGTTGCCTGCTTTTAAATCCCTATGGACAACTCTGAGTCGGGAATCTTGATGGAGATAAAGAAGACCTCGGGCAATCCCATTAACAATGTGGAGGCGTTGTGGCCAATCAAGTAATGATTTCCTTAAATCATCTGCTCAAAATGCAAAAACTACTTTATAAAATTGTATTGTTTTTCAAAAAAAAAATTATCATATGGAACTGAAAAGAGAGCCCAACCAAATATAAACCAGTCCAAACTCTTGTTACGCATGTATTCATAAATCAACATTTTCTCGTTGCCTTGAATGCAGTATCCTAAGAGTTTCACAAGATTCCGATGCTGAAGTTTAGCAATGCAGATAACCTCATTCTCGAATTCGTCAAGTCCTTGTCTAGAAGACTTTGAGAGCCGCTTTACAGCAATCTCTTGTCCTTCCTCTAAAACACCCTGGATAGATATCATTTGTAGTACATTCAATTGTGTTAAATATAAACTCGAAATCAGATAATATTTAATTTTTGTCCCCTTTCACAAAAGGTTAGCCATGAATTAGGAGGAAAAGAGCAGTAATTCTCTTTTCTCGCAGTGGGGTTGGGGTTTAAAACCGATCCTTGGTTGACAAAGAGAAAAATGAGTTGTTTAATCTTTTGCTTATTGGATAAGAGCATCTAAATGATGTGATTACCTTGTACACTGGACCAAACCCGCCTTCTCCCAGCTTGTTGTTGATAGAAAAGTTATTGGTAGCCCTAGAAATTGTTGATAAGCTAAACAGTGGCAAGTCTATACTTTCCTTCTTGCTGCTACCATAGTGATCTTTATCAAGGATCTTTACTGCTCTACCTAGAAGATATGAAGTTGAGAACAACAATTTAGATCTATTTTCAAAATTGATGATCATAAGGAATTAACTCATATTGATACCTAGCATACTAATATTTCACTTGCCTGGTCTTTCTGCCTGTGATTCCCTGTTTTTAGTGCGATTGTAGATTGCGAAAATCAAGCCCAACACAGCCAACCCCGCTGATATTAACAAAGTAACTGTAACAATCACTTTTTTCTTTCGGTGGAAGCTAGAATGGAGATCTTAGAGATGTTCCAAAATTCAAACAAACAAAACTAAGTCAAATTATAGTAATCCATCGCACTACAACAATAAATACGTGTCATTGCTACAAAAAACATATAAGCTCGCGCTACAAAAAAATATGTCATTTATCCACTATTTATAAAAAGCGTGGAAAAAATTTGTGTGACAAATAGTTTTTTATATAGAGATTATTAGAAAAAGAAAAAACTCCACATTTATAAATGTGTACGTTTGATTTCAAAAGTTCACGCTTTATATGTCTAATTTTTGTAATTATAAAAGTTCACACTTTAAAACGTAGACTTTTGTAACCTTAGAATTATTTTTCAAATTTTTCATGCTTAGAAATATGAAACTTTAGATAATTTGTCCACACTAATAAATGTGATTTTTACTATAACTTTCACATTTTCAAATGTAGAGACTTGATAAAAAAAATTGTAACGCCAAATATATTCACGCTTTATTATAGTTTTCCACACTTAAAAAGATGTGGATAATCAACCACTTTTTTTTATAGTGTTGTGTTCTTTCAGTATGTAAAAGCATCCTTTTATTTATTTATTTATATTAATAGGACGAGAACAAAAATCAAAATCAACGTAATATGGTGGTTGAATCAACATGAAATGCATCAATTTTGCAGTGTTTGGCTTACCTAACAACTCAGACGCCGCGAGTCTAACATAGAGATCTTGCCCATTTTGTGCATACACTTGTGTGTCAATCAAATCACCAAACCACAGCAAGCATCCAACTCCGCCGATATTTGGATTTGCATAGGCGGTGCATGAGCAATTATTCTTGCAAGCCACCTCACATTCTTGGAGGCTCATGCTGTCATCAAATGCAGCTGTCCTCGTGTCTGGCAATTTCATACTCGAAAACTTGAGAAATCCCTCTCCAGGCCCACAGTCCAAGGCTCTACTCCGTCGACATCCACTAGTCCAATTATCAAAACTCCATTCTTCTGGGTTTTTCAGTTCAAACCCTTTCAAGCACCCACATTTAGAATAAGTTGCTGTACTACAGCTTCCATATGGGCCACACAATCCATACTTGTCACAGTTATCGAGGGGTAAGGTGAGATCCTGCATCCATTCTTGGTTGTGCATCTTTAGATGCCACACCTCAACCTTGCCACCAGGAGTTGCTATGAGTCTATTCAAGAATCTGGTGCTATCATACGTATACACGAAATACATCTCCTTTTGATTGACAACCATATCAACTTTGTATACATAAACTGGGTCATGCTTATAGTTTGGCTGGCCAGCAAAGTCTATGCCATTATATGGCCCGATCCTTGTTTCAATAACAGAATTTTTCCTAATATATACTTGTGGATATTTACCCTTAACCATTAAAAAACTAACTGTATACTCACCTGGGGAAGGATCATCTGCACTCCTCCAGGAGGTCACGTATATCTCTCTTCCTGTTATAAGGTTCTTACCCAATTTCATTCTTGATATGAGAGTATCTCCTGGATGATCGAAACTTTGCCAAAGCAAATTTTCCGTGCTTACAGCATTTCCATCCTTAATTACTAGATTGCCGGTATCTAAGAGTTGTGCTGCAGGATTCACAGTTGTCCCGGATGTGGAGGAGCTGGATGACCAAATGAGTGTACCGCCACCATTGAAAAGAGACAGGATCCCATGGCTGTCCAAGTTGACAATGCCCAAGGTATTGGTAAGTGGAGTTTCGCGGTTAGCGACCCATACAACCGTATGAGGTGATGTATGCTTAAACCATATCCCCAGGTATCTATATCTTGAAGTGCCTGGACTAAAGAAACCCAGCTCGAACCTGTCGTTCTCTGAAACAATGGTGTCACCATCTGTGATGTTTTGATACACAGATATGGTGTCTACTGAACTACAACTTCTTACTAGTATTAGAAAGAAGAAGGTAGTAGAAAGGATTGAGATTCTGGGTTGATTAAAAAAGCTGAATATCATGACTATTTTTTAATCATTCTCCCAAGACCAAAGACTCGGTCCATCAAAAATAAAATAATAGTTTCCTATGACTGAGGAGTTTTCTGGGGACAAACTAATTAAAGAGCACAAAGTCGGAGAATTTCTTGTATAAATTCACAAAGAAGAAGAGGATAGAATGGAGGGGAAACAAAGGTAATATTTGGGGACAAATATGTGAGCACTTTTATTGGAGGAAAGAAGAAAAAGGACAAGATTTCTTCTTTGTAATCATTGGGTACAACGATTTTATTATTCCCACAAGACACGTTATAACTTTTAATCATTTGTTACGGTGTCATTTCTATTTGACTATCCTGAAATAGTAGTTGCTTATGTATGAAATGAAAGAAGTTGTAATCCCACTACAAAACGTAGATTTCTAAGAGAAGAAAGAAATGATATTTTAAAGACTAAAATGCAGATTTGATTTTGAATTTAGTTTGAACGTTTTTCTGATTTTGGAACTTCGAATGGGATTAATTAATTTGCAACTAGTTTTGAAAATAATCGAACACAAGAAAAGTAGACGAAACCAACAAAAGTGAACCACATTTCCTCATAATCTAGATCGGGTTTGAGAACAATGACTTCATTATTCTCCCCTACCTGTAGACTTAATTTTCTAGTCAAAAGTTGATCACTTTTTCATGATGACTAAATGACCCGTAGATACTATTCAATATATTTCAGTAGAAACAGAAATTACATCTCACCAAATAAAAGTTGAAAATTGTACAAGAACAAAGTAACTAAATGCTTTACTAGAAACAAAGTGAATCATTTTAAAAATATGACTGAATTAATTAATTAATTATATTTTAGCACATACATAATGCCAATTAATTAATTATAGTTTTAGCATATATATATATATATATATATATATGTATGTATGTGTCCTGTTCTTTTGTTAACCACAAGTATTGTGTTAACTATGTTAACCAGTCACAATCATTGATGATTTGAATTTACGGTTAAGATCAAATCCCTGGCTATATAAGGATTTTGAATAATTCCAATTTTAAAAATCCATTAAATATACGTGTACAGGGGTATTTTGGGAAAACACAAAAAAATAAAATACATTCAAATTTCAAACACAATAAATAAAAAGGTTTCAAATTTCAAACTTCTATGCACTCCAACATAACACTAGTGCACTCCGACGGACTCCGGTGCACTCCGGTGCACTCCGACGAAAACAGATGCACTCCGAAAGCAAATGTGCACTCCTGACGAAAACACCTATGCACGTGTGAACTCCAGTGCAGTTGACGGTAGAGGCGGCGAAGGTGTAGTCATGGAAGGTGGAGGCGACTACGATGTAGGCGATGGAGGAGTACGATGGCGGCGGTTGTGCAGGCGGTGGAGACGATGGTGGTGGTGGTGTAGGCTGTGGAAGAGTACGATGGCGATGGAGGTGCAGGCGGTTGAGGAGTACGATGGCGGCGGCAGTGCATGCGGTTGAGGAATACGATGGCAGCTGTGGTGC
>LUCG01145016.1:0-21645 GCA_001633085.1 Carthamus tinctorius
AACTTCTAAAAATCCATTGACACCATGGAGTCGGGCTAAAAATATATCGAGCGACTCTACGGGCCTTTAATCTACCATAAAGGTGCCCCCACTAAGAAAAAATCTTGGATTCGCCACTGCAAATGCAAACACCCCCTAGGCAGCTATGCTATTACTTAATCCGTCCATATGGAGCAGATTTCCCGTATATACCCACGCCTTGTGGACACGAACTATTTCACATAAATCGACGAATGGATGCAAGTTTTAGCAATGAAGCGATATAAAGGTAAAAAAAAACTTGGTTCAATGTGTGCAAATAAAGAGCTTGTTTGCCAACCTTTTTTCTCGTTGAATACCATTCGCGTATAACTGATTTCCACTCGACCATATTAAGAATCGTTGATCACAAGCTTCTCCTCTAGCTGCGTACACGTAAAAGAAAGTGAAAATGACATGATTTTTAGCCCTGTATGTGTGCGCAGTTATTGGTCACTTGGTTGAATTAGTAAAATTAAAGTAGTTGAATTGTTTTGTATCAGTTATGTCAGCTTGTGTAACTAGAAGTCGTTCTCAACCGGAAGAGGTTGAGGAAGTTGAGGAGGTTGGGGAAATTCGTGAGGAGGAACCTGTGCAAACCCCTCCGGCCGCAACGACGGTGAGAAAGACGTGAAAGCCTCCGATACCGAGACAACCGACGAAACATGGTAGAGGTTGTGGTAGAGGGCGAGGTAGGACCACTGAGAGAGCTGCCACTCACGATGTAGGACCTCGCCCGAGAGAGCTAGTGAGAGCAAAAGCCAAAAGCGTGGAAGTTGGGGTTGAACACTCGGGGTCCCAAAGTGAAGCGGCGAGCAACCCATCGGGACGTCAAGTTTCTATCACAAAAGGGGATCTCGAGGATAAGTTGGGAAAAATTGAGAAAGTCTTGCAATCGCTATTGGGAAAACAAGGGGGAGGACCGGGCGGGTCAGAGAAGTCAAGTCCCACCGTAGCTATGCCTTTGGAAAAGGAAGTGATGAAGACCAACTGGGGGTGTACCTACAAAGAGTTTGCCGCATGCAAACACCCGACATTTAAAGGCGACCGAGACCTGGTTTCGGCAATGAAGTGGATTATGGAAATGGAGACTATCTTTGACACATGCTATTGGGGAGAGGCCGATAAAGTAGTGTTCGCTCGTTCGATGTTGAAGTCGGATGCCATTTATTGGTGGGAGATGGAAACAAGCGGGAAGGGATCAGAAGCGGTTAGGACCATGACGTGGGGTATTTTGTCACCAAGTTCAAGGCGCAATTTTGCCCCTTGGCGGCAACGAAGAAACTAGAAGAGGAGTTCCTACGACTCGAGCAAGGGAATATGACTGTGCAAGAATACACGAACAAGTTCATGGAGAAAGTACGTTTTGCAGAGATCTACGTCCCAACGGAGAGCCAAAGAATAGAGCGTTATGTTTGGGGTCTACGAAGTACTATCCGCGAGTTTGTGATGACAAAAGATCCGATAACATTCCAAGCGTCTATCAATGCAGCCGAACTCACGGAGAGGGAGAAAGTTCAGCAGGTGACGAAACGAGTGGGAGACAAAAGAAAGTGGGAAGCATCAAACAAGGATGTGAAGAGATCAAAGAATGTTAGAGTGGAGCAATGCGTCGGAACTAAGTGGGGAGCAAATCCGTGTGTAAAGTGTAACCGTACTCACCAACGTGAATGTTTAGCCGACACCAACGGATGTTTTAAATGCGAAAAGCCGGGGCATATGGCATGGAATTGCCCAAGTCATCGCTCATGCTACCAATGTGGGGTGAATGATCATTTGAAGTTCGATTGTCCGCTTTTGAAGAAAGATGGTTTGGATGGAAGCAAGAGTGACAAAGCTACGGAGAAGAAGGTGGAACCAGCACGTGCAAAGGCAAGGGCCTTTCTTATGACGACGGAGGAGGCTATGGATACACCGGACGTCGTGACAGGTACCTTTCTTGTAAATTCCACATTTGCGAGAGTATTATTTGATTTGGAGGCAGACTGTTCGTTCGTGTCCCTACTCTTCGTACCTAAATTGGCTATAGAACCTAGCCGTTTGGAAAGAAAGTTTGAGGTAGTAGCGGCATGTGACCACTTAGTTGAGATTAGAGAGGTATATGTTGGGTGTCGTATTAACATCGAGGGACGAGAATTTCCCATACGCTTGTATCCTATAGGCATGGGGGAATTTGACATAGTGGTAGGTACGGATTGGTTAGCGGTCAACAATGATAGTATAGAGTGCGGCAAGAAAATGATTAAGATTCTAGTGTCAAACGGTCAAGAGATTGTGATTTACGGGGACCGTAAGGATCGAAAGACGAGCTTAATTTCCCTACTAAAATCCAAGCGATGCCTTTACAAAGGGTGTTCGGGGTTTTTAGCTTATGTATTAGATGTTAAAAAGGAGGCAAGAGCATTGGAAGACATACCAGTGGTCCGAGAATTTCCGCAAGTTTTTCCGGATGACTTGTCGGGTACCACCGGATCGGCAAGTTGAGTTCAGAATCGAGTTGACACCCAGAGCGACACCGATAGCTCGTGCCCCTTATCGTTTAGCACCCGTCGAAATGAAGGAAATGATGAGTCAACTTCAAGAACTACTAGAGAAGGGGCTTATATGACTTAGCATTTCGCCGTGGGGAGCTCCCGTGTTATTTGTGAAGAAGAAAGACGGATCTATGAGAATGTGTATCGATTATCACGAATTGAACAAAGTAACCATTAAGAACAAGTACCCGTTACCTAGGATCGATGATCTATTCGTTCAACTTCAAAGCGCCACTTATTTCTCAAAGATCGATCTACGACCCGGCTATCACCAATTAAAGGTCCGAGAGGAAGATGTACTCTAGACTGCATTTCAGACTTAGTATGGGCATTATGAGTTCTTAGTAATGCCCTTCGGTTTGACGAACGCGTCGGCGACATTCATGGATCTAATGAATCAAGTGTATAAGCCATTCCTAGACAAATGTGTGATTGTATTCATCGATGACGTGTTAATCTACTCCCGAATCTAGGAAGACTGAGAAGCACCTTCGTTCGGTATTGGAACTCTTGAAACGAGAAAAACTTTATGCTAAATTCTCGAAGTGCAAGTTTTGTTTGTGGGAAGTGCAATTTCTTGGTCACGTGGTATCAAAGGATGGCATCAAAGTGGACCCGACGAAAAAAGAGGCCATCAAGAAGTGGGAACCACCGAGAACACCATCTGCAGTTCGGAGTTTCCTTGGGCTAGCAGGTTACTACCGGAAGTTTATTCAAGATTTTTCTTGAATCGTAACACCATTAACGAGGTTAACCAAAAAGAGTGAGAAATTTGTGTATGATGAAGCTTAAGTTCCGGCCTTTGAAACTCTGAAAGACATGTTGTGTAGTGCACCAATATTGTCTCCACGGGATGGAGCGGATGGGTTTGTGATTTATTGTGACACATCCAACTTAGGTTTAGGGTGTGTCCTTATGCAAAACAGAAAACCAATCGCCTACGCATCTCGGCAACTGAAGGATCATGAGAAGAATTATCCGACTCATGATTTGGAGTTAGCCGCCGTTGTTTTTGTTTTGAAGCTTTGGAGACATTACCTGTATGGAGTCAAATGTCAAATCTACTCGGATCACAAGAGTCTACAACATTTGTTCAACCAGAAAGAGTTAAATATGAGACAACGGCGTTGGGTAGAACTTCTGAGTGATTACGATTGTGAGATTTTATATCACCTGGGAAAGACCAATGTGGTGGCCGATGCGTTAAGTCGGAAAGAAATAAGAGAAAAGGCAAAAGTAGTCGCCTTTAGACTTAGGGTGATTAACGACTGGAAGACATCAAAAAGTGGCAAGCAAAGGCCATTTTAGAAGAAAATTGGAAATCAAAAAGGATCGTGGGCTTAGTATCAACCCTTGAGGACTACGAATCAGGTTTGAAATGTTATGACTGCTGAGTGTGGGTTCCTAAGATGGGGGATTCAAGAAAGGTCATTTTGGATGAGGCACACCGATCGCGATATTCCGTACATCCTGGAACAAATAAAATATACCGAGATCTTCGACAGAACTACTGGTGGCCAGGAATGAAGAAGGACACCGCCTATTATGTAGAGCGATGCTTGACATGTTTGCAAGTGAAGGCGAAACATCAGAGACCAAGTGGCTAACTTCAGCCACTTGGCATACTGGAGTGGAAGCGAGAGAACATCTCCATGGATTTTGTCACAAGCTACCGCGATGGGTGATTGTCGACCGTCTTACCAAGTCGGCTCATTTCTTGCCCATCAAGGAGACGTATCCAATGGATAAGTTAACAAGGTTGTATATTGCGGAGATAGTGATGAGGCACGACGTACCGATGTCGATAGTTTCGGATTGTGATAGTCGTTTCACCTCGGCATTCTGGAAAAGTTTCCAAAGGGAGTTCGGATCAAAGCTAAAAATGAGTACCGCGTACCATCCTTAAACAGATGGCCAAAGCAAGAGGACCATCCAGACGTTAGAAGACATGTTGAGAGCGTGTGTGATCGATTTTGGAGGATCGTGGGAAACACACCTCCTATTGATGGAGTTTTCGTACAACAACAGCTATCAAAATAGCATATAAGCCACACCTTTTGAGGCCTTGTATGGTTGGAAGTGTCGTACCCCTTTGTGTTGGAATGAAGTTGGAGAAAGACAGCTGGCAGGACCGGAGATCGTCCAAGTAACCACCGATAAAATTAAGCAGATTTGGGAGAAGATGAAGATAGCTCTAGATCGACAAAAGAAGTATGCGGATATGAGACGAAAACAGACTGAGTTTCAAGTTGAAGACTTGGTGATGCTAAAGGTCTCGCCTTGGAAGGGCATTATGAGATTTGGAAAACGAGGTAAATTGAGCCCTCGCTATGTGGGACCT
Organism: Carthamus tinctorius; assembly: GCA_001633085.1. NCBI lineage: Eukaryota > Viridiplantae > Streptophyta > Magnoliopsida > Asterales > Asteraceae > Carthamus > Carthamus tinctorius. Next base: position 4,894 of record LUCG01145016.1, read on the forward strand.
TTCCCCATCATTGGGCGAGTCGGCGATGTGGCTTACAAATAGGATCTACCCGAAGAGTTGAGGAGCGTCCACAACACGTTTCATGTTTCTAATTGCGAAAGTGTCTAGCGGATGAAAGTGCGGTAATCCCTTTGAAAGATGTGCAAGTTGACGAGAAATTGAGCTATACAGAAGAACCGGAAATGATCTAAGATAGGAAGTTCCAGAAGTTAAGGAGCAAGGAGATCGCCCTAGTAAAAGTGCAATGGAAGTTCCACAAAGGTCAAAACGCTACTTGGGGAAGTGAAGACGAGATGAAGGCAAAGTATCCCCACTTTTTTGCTTAAGACAGATTTCTGGGGACGGTATTCTTTTAAGGGGGTAAGTTGTAACAACCATGTTTATAAATTAGAGTGATTAAGTCCTAGCTAGTTCATTATTGGGCTTTTATTTTCAGGTTTGGAAATAAAAGTGTTGGGCTCGTGAAGAGAATGGGCTAAAAAGCCTTAAGTATACAAGCCTAGTTCTCTAGGGATTTCAGGGGAAAAGAAGGGTCATTTAAAGAGAGCCCTTTCAAGGTATACGTGTGTGTGAAATAAGGAGAATTGAAGGAAGGAAAGGAAAGAGAAGACTGGAAGATTACTTAGGAAGAAGGATTCCATTAAGGTATAATCTTCTTCATCCTCTTTCTCCTTGGATTTCCCTATTTTCTCACATTATTGATAACCTATGTTTAGAGATCAAGTGGGGAAATTGTTGGATTCTCTTTACTTAAATTAGATTATCATAAGCATTGATTTCATTTGAGTATTGGAATTTGGTATTTCTAGAATTCTCTTTCAAGCTCCAACCACCATTAATAGTGGAATGGGTGAGCTTCAATTTTCTAAAGAGAACCCTTGATTTTTGGGTGGTGTTAAGAGTAGGATTGGTTTTGATTAATCAATGCTATGGATTCATGTAATGGATGGATTTCCTTTAGTTTGGTGGAATTTGGGGAAAATTGGAGAGAGATTTCGAGTGTAGGTTTGAAGCCAACAGTGGCTTCCGCGGGTCTATCTGCGCGGGTTATCCACGGGTAAGAGGCCGCGGGTTACTCGCTGATTCCTCTGGAGTCGGTTTTCGAGTTTTACGTTTTGGCCAATTTTAAGCTAGGTTTCAACTTAAACCTTGTTTTTAGGATCATTAAGGATGTTTGGTCATGTCGGAGTGTTAAATTCTTTATGGGATCATGGTATATGTGATCGTGAGGTTCAAAAGCATAACGTAGGGTGATGATTCCAAGGGATTACACTCCAAGTGAGGTTTTCTTACTAGGTTTTCTAAGGGTGTTGTTTGCACACCAAGGTATAAAGATTGCTTTCATTTCCTTATCTTGAATGTTGAGTAAAGTACGCCTTACGATTAAACGTTTATGCCTTTAGAATTGTATGATATGCATGTGATTCTATGAGACTTAAAGTCTAATAGATCCATTGAGGGATTCGATTCCGCATCGAATTCCCTCTAGTTTTGGGAGGTATGTGCCCAAATAGTTGTCGCAGTATAGGCGACGTGATGCGAATGCAAGTGAGATGTCATTATAGCTGATTATTTGTTCTTTTTGAAAGGTGTTTTATATGAAGTGTTTTCTTAAAACCCATAGAGGGTTCTCGCTAGACCATCTGTCTAACCCTCAATGTTTTTTCTTTAAAATAAACTTTTCAGATAGGATGAATCGAGACATGGTTGATAAGGGTAAGGGACATGCTTGAGGCGTCAAGGATTTAGAGACTTGAAGATTTAGATTATATCTTGATACTATGACATTATTTTCTTCCTTTAGTAAGTTCTCAGTTGTGGACATAGCGAGTATTCTTGTCGAACGCTATGGTTATGTTGTAATACATTTTGTTGTGATGGTTGATCATGAGATTTGAGGGCTTTGTCCCGAGTTTTGTCTATCTTAAAAGTATGTTTAAGTTTCTCCTAGTTCGGGGTACTTATATAACATTTGGGACTTGACAGGGGAATCCATTTTTTTAGTTTTAAACAAAATCATTAGATTTAAAAGACGACAAATTTCATAATTTCCACGAGTTTATTAAGTAACAAAAAAAAATATATAATAACTCGATTGTCTACTTCTAATAAACGTGATTGTGCCAATTCCAGTTTTGAACTATCACAGACTTGTTTCATAGTTTTCACTGAGCAGCAAACCCAACATGACTCACAAATAAGAAATAAATGGTAATTAAATCTCCAGGGTCCTAGATTATTGCAAAAGTTGATTTTAAAAAACAGATTTAGATGAACACAGTGACCAAATAATAGAACATGTAACAAGTCAAATGACATGTGATTGCGCATGACCACGCGTTGACCATGTATTATAACCGCATGTAATTCTAGTACAAATCGATATTTGATTTTCTCATATTATCCTATAACTAACCATGTCCTTGTTTTTTTTATAAGGTTCATCTGGGCTTTGGCCAGACTACATCCTTGGTAATTTTTACCGAGAGCTAAAGCATGCTCTCCTGGGATTAAATACTCAGTGGCCCTTGGTTGCTCACCCTCGGATTCGAACTTGGATTGGTTGTTAAACCTTCCACAAGCCTTAACCGGTAGGCTGCCCCATTGGGGTTAACCATGTCCTTGTTTGCCCCTCCATCCTCACTTGTATACCCCAAACAAAGGGTTTGATAGATGATTAAAAAAAAGACCCCAGTACTCCACCAAAGTTGATTTTGTTTTATTACATTTTTTTTGAATGGCAAGTAAACACACACGTTCCTGAGGTATCCGGGATCCAAGAGCACCCGACTAATCCCCTTCAACCATGACTCAATCCAATCAATGGTACCACTATATGGCATTGCTCCGAACTTTTGGGCAAATACACAAATAATACGATAATCATCATTCATCTGATAATGACCCGGTTTCAAAAAGTTAATTTAACGTCCGACATATTTTATGAGATGGTGTTTGTCAAAACATGAATGGTTGACTAATGTTCATGTTATACAATTTAATAAAATATGCATCTCAAGTTGGAAGCCTGAAAGTTGAGCGTCGGTGGGAGCGAATGAGCATAGACAAAATCATTAATATTGTCGGGGGATGGCACGTCTACTTTGTTGAGTCTTCGCTGCAGATCAAGCAAAACAAAAAGAAAGAAGCTCGAGAATGAGAAAGACTTTAAGATAAACCGGCCCTAATATATCCTAGTCGAAAATAAGATGGGGTACAGAGCAACTTAAGCATAAATATTAAATGAAATAATTTCAATTATCAAAATACGGTTTAACTAAAAATGGCATACAAGTGGTTTTTACACCACCCAATAAGTAGGGATGGCAGAATACCTGAATCTAGGGGTGTACATTGGATGACATCCAATGGATTTGAGGGGATCCAATCCGATCCAATCATCCATTGGATGTTGGATTTCTCCAACCGAACCAATCCAATCATCCATTGGATGTTGGATTTTTCCAATCCAATGGATGATTGGATCGGTTCGGTTCCATCCACTGGATTTTCTTATTGGATATCCAATAGATATCCGTTGGATCGAATTGGATCCAACCAATATTAATCGGATTGGATTGGATCGGATCGGATCGGATTCATCCGACATCCGATGGATGATCTAATCAAATCCATCCAATCATCNTCCAAACAATAGCATAATGTTTAGTTCCATCCATTCAATAACTATTAAGTAATACTAAAAAGTTAAAACATATAATACAATAATGATAATTGGATGATGATTGGATGGGTCCGGTCGGTTGAGATTGGATGGTTAATTGGATTGGATCGGCCGGTTATAGACTACCATCCAAGAACCGACCCGATCCAATTGGATGTCAAAATTTTCCATCCGATCCAAATACAATTGGATATCCAATCATTGTCGGTCGGTTTGCAATTGGATCGGTCGGTTGTAATTGGATCGGTTGATTTTTGCACACCCCTACCTGAATCCGATGGGAATCCCTAAACCCGAAACTTTTGGGAAGGGATTGGGCCGGGTAAATGGTTATGGGACCGGGTAAATGGTTACGGGACCGGGTATGGGACTTTTTCAAAAAAAATTAGCAGGTTTGGGATGGTTATGGTTTTAGTCAATACCCGCCCATTTACCCGATCCCGAGCCATATATATTTAATAATTTAAAAATTATATTATTAATATAATATACATTACAATTTTATTAATATATAGAATAATATAAATGATGGATTGATTTTATTAGCATATAAAATATNTTTTTGCGCGACATTGCCGTTTCGAGCATATCTCACTCGACCATGCTCCGATTAACAAGATTCAAAATGTTCTGGAAAGTCAAACAACTTTGTAGTTTCAAGTTTCTGCAAACTCGATCTTTATCTTGGCCGAAACTGACCTCGAAAACGAAACTAATTTGCAGATAATTCTAATAAATGAATTTTTGTTTAGTAAACTTTAATCGACTAAAAATATAAATGGATACCCGATACCCGCGGTAATACCCGCGACCCCGATGATTATTTGGTAATAGGATACACGACGGGACAGGACCGGGTATGGACATGGTTTCATAATAGGGTATGGGACTGGGATTACCAATACCCGTTCCATACTCGTACCATTGCCATTACCAATAAGGTTTTCCTTATTCTATGTGTTCTTTTACCAAAAATTTAAAATGAAGGCAAAAGAGTTGGAATTAGCAACTTATAATGCCACATGCAAGGCAATGAGAGTAACATTTGGTTGTAATCACTTTTTGTTAACTTAAAGGAGCACACATCAAATTAAACGGGTTGTACCTTTAAGACCCTTAAAAAGTTTTCCATCGCATCAGGATGATATAACAATGGCACAGACGCCAGGGACGGATTCACTATATAACTACGTGGGATGTGCCCCCATTAAAAAAATTAAAAAAGGATTTTTTTAGAATAAAATACAATTTGTTTTCAACTTTTGACTATTGTTCACCCAATAACTTCTCGTTTGGACCCCATCGAACAAAAAGAGTACCTCAAAATCAACCAAAAATCTGAAAAAGTCCTTCGAAATCGATAAAAGAAACTTAGAAATCCCTTAAAATCAACCAATAAAACTATAAAAATCCCTTGACACCATGGAGTTGGGCTAAAAATATATTGAACGAATCTACGGGCCTTTAATCTACCATAAAGGTGCCCACACTAAGAAAAAAATATTGGATTCGCCGCTGCACATGCAAACACCCCCTAGGCAGCTATGCTATTACTTAATCCGTCCCTATGGAGCAGATTTCCCATATATACCCATGGCTTGTGGACACGAACTATTTCACATAAATCGACAAATGGATGCAAGTTTTAGCAATAAAGCGATACAGGTAAAAAAACTTGGTTTAATGTGTGCAAATAAAGAGCTTGTTTGCCAACCTTTTTTCTCGTTGAATACCATTCGCCCTTATAACTGATTTCCACTCGACCATATTAAGAATCGTTGATCACAAGCTTCTCCTCTAGCTGCGTACACGTAAAAGAAAGTGAAAACGACATGATTGTTAGCCATCAAGCCGCCATTGATACATAAAAAAACACAATGAAAACGATAACCCTGAGCTGTTGAGGCATTAACATTCTAATTCTAAACTAATGGAGTATAGCGTCATTTCAGATTATGACATCATTTTTACATCTAGAGCTATACAAGTATATATAGATAATTTCATCTAGGGGTGTAAACGAGCCGAGCCGAGTCGAGTAGTGGGTTAATCGAGTCGAGCTCAAAAAATAATGTTGGGCTCGAGCTCGAGCTCGAATATTTTTTGAGTTNCCGGCTCGAGCTCGAAGCTCGTTTATGGGTTCGAACTCTTGATTGGTTAACTCGTTTATCTATTTGAGCTCGATAATTTTTATATTTTTATACTATTATTAATAACTATATGAACATGTTTGGCTCGAAAAAAGGTATGCTCGGATGGCTCGGCTCGACTCGACTCAAAAAATTTAATCGAGTTTTCGAACAAGTCGAGTCGAACATTTATCTTATAAAGCTCGGCTCGTTAAGTTAAACGAACTCGATTTTGTGTTCGAGACCGGCTCGAGCTNCTAAGCTCGAGCTTGAGATAAACGAGCTCGAGCTCGAGTAGCTCGTTAAAAACTCGACTTGCTTACACCCCTAATTTCATCTACCTACCAAGAGAAATAAAATAACTCGTAATGGCATCAGCTACCGGGGCGTTTGTTTACCTCTTAATAATTCCATTAAGAGGCAACCTCTGAAACGCTAAGAAGTGAGTCTTGTTTGGCAAAAAGAAAGTCTACCACTTAATGGTTCTAAAACACCCTATGAATGCTTTTGTATCTTGGGCCTCCCTTAACTATTCAACACCCTAATTTCATTCTGAACAATTACTAAATAACCATACTTCATTTTGCACTCTATCATAAGAGCCTCTTAGTTATTTTGACCGCTTAATCATTCTGCATCAAACCATTCAGCAACTGCCAAACAAAACAAAACAAAACGAACCCAGTATAATCACAAAGAGGTAGAGGTCTACAAATAGGATATATGTAGACCTCCCTTTACCCCAAGGGGAAGAGAGGTGGTTTTTGTTTCCGTGAAGAACCTGTCATGCAAAAAGAAAAAAGAAAATACAACGACACAAGACGGATAGAAGATGGAGAAATGACCAAACCAACCATTTTTAGACAGCATTCTTCACTTTTTAACCTACTTTTTTTTCAATCAGACCAAAAGAGCTAAGATTTAGCAAGTGCCCATCTTGCAACTTGCAAGATGTACTTCTGAACTAAAAATAATTCCGGTGGGGTGGGCTTGTGGAATGGGTGTGGCGGCTTGGAAAATGTCCTTTTGGCTTGCGAAATTTCCTTAGTGGCTTGCAAAATGGACCACCAGAACCATATTTTATTCATAAAAAGTACATTTCACAAGTTGCAAAATGGGCACTTGCAATATCTATGTTATTTTGGTTCAAACATAAAATAGTCTGCTATAAAGTAAAAATGTTCATCCAAAATGACAAGTTTGGTCAATTTCCCTAACAGAAAAAACAAACAAGAAACCACAAGGATCACAAAGCACACTACTGACAACTACTAGGCCACGAAGAAAAAGCAACACTAAAATACAGTAATAGCAGAAAAAACTAACACTGACATGCAATAAGACACGGAAAGTAGGAAAAACTAAACAACTCTCTACCAACTCAAAGTTTGCAAACATACCTTAACAAAACTATCGTGATACCATCCTTGCTCTCTAACTTCGGCGTTGTTCCTTCCACGCTATCCAAGCATTCTTGACTTCATCCAATTGGGAATCGGGAATCCTAGTGTTCGCATCTAACACCTCGACCCACTCCTTCCATGGAGACCCCGAAGGATCCAAGAATTCCGAAACCTGAGGCAACATAATCGACTTGTAGAAATCTTCAACGTCCTTCAGTATTTCTTCGGATTCAACCAAAGTAACCATTTCAGGCCTTGAACCTTTGCTAGGATGGCATCTCATTGAGAAATTGTTCGATCGTAAAAATAATACTTCAGATGGGGCAATGGGTACTACAAACCGTGTGAATTTGTTCAGAGACATTGTGATAACGTCTCTCCGAAGTAGTCCACGTTTCACCGCCACCGCCGTCCCCACCATTTTGCGGATCTGATTAAATATCGTCATTAAGTGCATGTCTGGCTAGAAGTAGAGGCGGATACAGAAATTTTTTCCGAGTAGTGGCACAGAACAATTTAAATAATATAGAATAATACAAAAATTAACTACTAAACAAAACTTTGAAACTTCCACATGTAAATAGTTATTGATTGAATAATAATAATTAAAATCAAACCAAACCAAACCAAGCCAAACGAACTCTACGTATCCTACATCGAGATGGGAAATTTACTAAAATAGCCAATCCCATCAATCAAATTCACTTTTTAGCCACTTTTCAGAAGCATCCTCCTAAAATAGCCAAAGTTTAGCATAATCTTCTAAGCAGAATGCTCTTTTCTGCTTAAAAAGCATGCTTACACAGAAAATGGATTTTCTGCCTAACCTTTTCACTTTCTGTGTCAGGATTTCAATACTTTTACACTTTACATCCTTATAATTACTTATTTAATTTACTTTATATCCCTTACTTTTTCATTTTCTATTTTACAACTTTATTATATTAACACACATAATCGTATATTAACTAAATTACATAAAAAAAATTTACAAATTACACCATTATAATCGTCTCGTCAATACGTTCAAAAGAGCCCAAATTTGAATATTTTTGGATTTAATCTTATATTGTTAAATATGATAAAGACCTACAAATTATTCTAATACTTGCACTTTATACCCTTATAGTTATATATTGATGGGATTGGCTATTTTGGGAAGGGACTTTGAAAAATGGGTAAATAATGAATCTGATTGATGGGATTGGCTATTTTGGGAAGGACTTTGAAAAATGGGTAAATAATATCTGGTTGATGAGATTGGATATTTTGGTAAAGTTCCCCTACATTGAGATAGGAAATACACAGTGCCAAGGGGCAGGATGTTGTTTCCATGACGACCACCGGCTTTCAAAACAAAAAACACTTCAAACGGAACAAACATACATGGACGATGTGACTCATATAGACAGAAAGAGGCAGCTAAAAAAAGCGTCGTTTTTGGGACTTTTCCATGAACACCATATGAATAGAGACTGTATTCACATATGAATAGAGGTTACTTACTTGATGCAGCATGAAAGACTCTCCACAAATGGTGATCTCGACATAACGCGCTCCAAACAACTGTTCCAGATTTCCACATGAACACTGGAAGATTCTTCGGAAATGGGAACCGCTTAACCTGTCTTTCTCATCGGGTTCGTGTAACCATTTAGCAATGACAGGTACATCCTTCAAACTATTCCCATTTGCATCCGATTCATCAACAAGATCTGTATTAGAATCGATTAGTTCTTCAGCGACAATTTCATCTGTCCCAAGAGCTTCTTCTCCATCGTCGTATCCCAACTCGGATGATTCCTCCTCATCATTGTCATTGGCCATGGCACCAGGTGGCACGGTTGACGGTTTATCTCTTCTATTTGCAATACGCCCATTTTCGGGAGATCTTTTTGAAGAATACTTCTTCCTATATTTGGATCGGATGGTATAATTATGGAAAGGGTGTTGTCCCTGCAATATTCCGTTAAATAAGTCAACCTGGTCAAACTATCGCTCCAATCAACTGTTTAAGGACCAAATACGCCATTCAACCTTCTGGCGAACGATCGTGTGAGAAGTTGAGTTTAACATGAGAAGCGTGATAAGGGGATCTAAACCATTGATCACTTTTAATCTCACGCCCTCCCATGAATTGTGCTTTAGAAGGGAATTGATCAGGTGCATCTCATCCTAACGTGCATCCACTTCTCATCCAACGGTAGATAACCACATTTCACGCTTCTCAGGTTAACCTAAACCTCTCACTGGAACCCAATCCTCAACCTTCTATGCAAACATTAAAAGGCAATCACAAGATCCTTGAGGTTAAAGAAAGAGAACCCGAGTCCAGTAAAACAATAACACTTTCCACAACGAATAGCAATATTTAGAGATTGGTCATAGGAAAGTATTCTTTCAGAAATTTCCTTGTCGACATGCAAGGTTGAGGTAGGCAGGTGAAGATACTGTGGAAGATTTTAGCATTTTAAGTTGACATGGGTAGTTTAGTAATTTACCATTCTTGTATCATCAGCCTGATTAACAAAATGCATTTTTGTCCCACTCAGTCATGTCCTCTCCCGGTCTAATGTTACATCAAACATGGGGAAACAATTTTTTTTTGTACCAAACATGCCCTCGGTTTGACTCTTCACAGAACCCCACAAGGATAGCAAAAATTACTAAAAGAAATACAAGTAGAAGGACAAAAACAGGACCGAAAGAAAAACTAGAAGTATACCTCAAAAGAATTAAGTATATCATTGAAGTCAGATATGTGATGTTCAATTTCAGATGCATTAAAGTTGCTAGTAATCCCAATGACTTCAACGGGAAGGAGGTAAGAATATTTTCGGATATTACATTCCCTTCTAGCATCAAAACTCCTGAAAACATAGCGACCAGAAAGATCAATCAAGTGAGATTCGTGAGCAGGGGGTGTTTGGAACAAAAATTAATGGTCAGAGAAAGCAGAATATATGACCAGAAATACAAGGGCAAATTGCACTACTATTGCCTAAAAGGCACTTAGGAGACGTTTACCAAATGCTTACCGGGTAAGTGTTTACTGGCAAGAGACATCACCATTATTTACCTTATGGTGTAACATTCTCGACCATCAAAATCGATTGTTGGTAAGCGTCCCGGTAAGCACTTACAGGGTAAGAGTTTTTTCCCTCACTTACCAGGTAAGACCCTCGGTCCTTGTTACGCCTCTTACTGGGGAAGATTCTCAGTCATTGCCATGCTCAATCGGTGAGGTAAGTGATATCTAAAAGTGCTTATAAGTGTTTAGTAAACAGTCCTTTAGTCTCGTGAGAGAAGCATTCAGTTAGTTATTTCAAGAAAATGTTTCTCTAAGAGACTATGATATATGATTAGAAACAAGGGCAAATAGCATGAAAACACCATATATTTTGGTCAGAATCTTCTACAAAACCTTCATTTTGGTAACTCCGATGTGATATCTCCAACATTTAGATCAAAGTACGTTGCATTTTCATGAATTCTTAGATGTAAATTAAGTACCTAAATGCTAAATGTTTGAGATGCCACATTCAAACTACCAAAACGAAGGTTTCGGAAGTACGTTAAAAAAATAGAAATCAGGCAGAAGTATGTTGCATTTTCGTGCAATTTTCCCTAGACATAATTAATAATATTTGCTAAGTTTCCATTGGTTCACGCTGGCAAACCTTAAAAAAAAACTTCATTTCCTTTTAAAATTCAAGCAAATTTAAGAGATGAATATTCTCCAATGCTTCTAGTTCAAGATCTATATCAACTCTTTTCTTCCCATGTTTGTTTCTATGTAAGCGATGAAAATAGAAAGCAAGGGCCAGGTCATGATGATCATATTAAGCGCATAAATCTCACCTTTGTGAAGGTAGAATGCTGAAAACTCTGATATTTTTTGGGAGATGTGTATTAACAAGATTTGCAAGTATGATCCCATTGGGGTCACGACTCCAGGCGTATTCAGGGATTTCCATTTTAAGGGATATCATCGTTGATAAAGAATGAACCTGGAATGACAGAAGAATTAGTTGGTGAAAACAAGACAAAAATAAAATGAAAGAAATAAATAAATAGTATAACTTAACTTAAACTTACTCCTTTATCGGTTCGGCTACTTCTAGCCCATGCTATCTTTTGCAAATCCCCGAAGTTACTATCACGAATTCCACCTGCTTTGTATATGGCTGTTTCCAGCTCTTTCTCTATAGCTATATAACACAAATGGTAATACTTTAACTCTTCAGCGTATTGGTAAATAATGTTTGCATTAATTCAACCCCCAGATCTTACGCTGTGTTGAAGGGTTCGTTAGGTTTGATTTGGTAATGCTTTAGCAAAAGCACACTTGTGCTTAGCTAAGGCAATAAAATATATGATCTTGTCAATGGGGCAGGTTCCATTAGAAACCTAAAATTGATTAGGAACCACAGAACCGCCATAACACGACAAGTGACATATTCATCATGAATATTTATCCGTGTGATTAATGATGAATAATACTTCCTATAGAGGGGACACATGGTGTACTGTTGGTGGTTCTCAAGTTCCTAACGGAACTTTCCTCCTTGTCAACAAAACTTACTTGTATGTGCTAGTTCCAAACCTAACTTAAGAGTAACTAAATAAGGGGCCATTTACCAACACAAAAAATGGGTAAGCGCCAACTACCCACGTAAGAGTGCGACCTGGGTCAACACTAATCACTGACTTTACAAAGTCAGCATCATGAACGCATACGGGGGGCTTGGTAAACAACATCACCTCTAACCAGGTAACAGTTCCTTACCTCGTAAGCAGGTAGTAAACCGCCCCCCTAAGTTTACACTCAAATTTTAGGCACTAGAAAAATACTTCTCTAAGCAAGCAATCCATCAAATTGTGATGGGTACCAACAATATGAACTAAAGATTCATACTTTCCAAGTAGTTATACTTTCATACTCCCCAAGTTCGACACATGTTCTTGGTCAAGGTGGTATTGAACAAGTCGCATATTGATCAAATTAGATGGCAACGAAATCACAGGCTTTTACAGTTTTACATACAATTTATGAAGATGGCATCCCAAGATCCCAACTTTAACCAACAAAACACCTAAAAATTACACTTAAATTGCCTATCCTACGCCACCACCACCGCCACCGCAGATTCCCGCCAGCAAAACCTGAAACCCACAAAGAGAACAAACAAAGGGAGTCTCTTCATCAACAATGGGAGAATGTGGTGGTGGTAACACCCTCCCATCAGCAAATAGCATCCGCCCATTATTCCTATGATGATCATGATCATAATCACCCGAGGTTACACCATCGAACAGTACCTCCACCCCAAACCTCCGTTCAATCTCCAGAAACTCCCCAAGTGAAGAAGGCTTTGAAGCCTCACCACCACACAACCACCACCAGTTCCTCCTTCTAACCCTCTTCCTCCGCCGTTCCACCGCCAAATCCGCCGTCTTCTCTTTCTTCCTCCTTCGTGCTACGAAATTTCTATTATGATTATTATTATTATTAGGAGTGGATCGACGCGTTAGAGTGGGAGGGGTCCTAAAGGTAAAGGTGGTGAGACCCAACAGAGCTCCCAAGGTGGTGCTACGGTCATGGAAAAACGAGGCGGTTGACTCGGTATCGAAGTCAGAAGATGAAAACGTTGAAATCGTTGGTGAAGAGGCCGGTGGAAGCAACTCGGTTGCCGGATGTAACATCATCATCATCATGATCAGAATTCTCAACGTCTCTTGCACTTTATTTGCATACAGTGGTGTTCGAGAGAGTGTATATATAGTTAGAAGACTAAATTGCAATTTTGGTCCCTGTGCTTTGTTGTTTTCTGGTTTTGGTCCTTAAAATTTTTTTATTGCAAAATACCATTGTGGTATACAAAACTGTCTAGTTTTGGTCCCTCTTGTTGTTAAAGGAAGTTAAATTTCATTATTTCTTGTGCCTTACACATGAGGATAAAGTAGTCATTTTATCTATGAAATATAAATGTAAATTAAAAAAAAAATCAATAATGTTATTATCATCTTTTTTTTATTTTTTTATTTTTTTGAACGGCAAGTTAACACACACACGCTCCAGCGGTATCGGACCTCCAATTGGGCAATCCCACTAANGAAGTGGATCCCATAGACTAGATCCTCCCATACCGGTCCCAAACCCGACCCAGATCCAAAGTCTGGATATCTCAGAAATGTCACCCGTCGGATTCGAACCCTGATAGTGGGGCAAGAAAAGGACTACTTTAACGCCCTGTTCTTGAAATATATAATATTTATTATCATCTTATATTTTAGATATAACATAACTACGTTATCTTCGGTTAGTGGGAGAAACCAAAACCAACCAACTTTTAACGCCCTGTTTTTGAGTTTTTTTAAATGAAGGAAAGAAAAGGACTTCTAAGGAAAGTACCATAGGTCTTTTTCAATAAAAGTTTTATATGGATCAAAACCAAAAAGTAGTAAACCATAGGGACCAAAATTGCAATATACTCTTGTTAGAATTTGCAAGGATTATTATGCTCTCCTAATCACTCTTTCCTTGTCTAGACCTGAAAGTCTAAAATCCTGAGCTACCAAAAACAATTTTAAAATGCAATGATTGTGCAAAAAAGACAGATTTCTAAGATTTTGAATAAAAATGTTTACTTTTGTGTGAATTTAATCAAATAAACTATCAAGAGTTTAGGATATGAGTGAATATAAGCATCGTTAACTTTATATTCCAATATAAAAACTATAATTTAATATTCTTTTAAATTTGTTTTTTTCCCTAAACACAAATGACATTTAAAAAGCTTATTTGCAGCTCTAGGCTTTAGACTTGTAGTGCTGAATTGATTGTGAAATTCTCAATAGGTCATAAATGCTCACATCAAATCTTTTTAACAATGGGCCACTATTTTTGTATAAATATAATGTTATCAAAAGAGTAAAATATTCAACTTGACATCAACATTTATGATATTTTCTTTGTTAATTTTTTGCAATGTTTTAAAAATGGGTTGAATCGGGAACCGGTAAAATGACCGGGTCAAATGTGACCGATTTTATGGTGTTTTAAGGACCAGATTGAACTGGTCGGTTTAGTGGTTGAACCGGTGAATTGAATCGGTAAAAAACCAGTTGACCCGTTTTAAAAAATATATATACGTGTAAAACTTGTTATTATTAATATTTTTAATATTTTTGGATTAATGTAAAACTTATTGTAATGTGTACTTTTAATATCTTTTAACATGTAGATGTTAAATTGTTGGTTTTATATATATATATATATATATATATATGAATGTAGGAAAATGGAAAATGCTTGGAACTGGTTGAACCAGTGGTTGAAGCGGTCGAACCGGGAACCGATCATCACAGTGGTTCAACTAAAAACTGGTTTTTAAAACATTGATTTTTCGTAATTGTCAAATAGTTATTTAATTTTAAGATTTACATTTTTTTAAATATTTTTTTTAATTTGAAAAGATCTTTTTACATGTTATGTCACATATTTATATATGAATTAGTTTTATAAAATTAAATATTATATATTTCAATGTTTAGATGTATATGTATTGTCTTTTATGTGTGTTATAATATAACTTTTATTATTTGGTGAAATATTTGTTTTGTATAATTAGATAATTTCATTCAAATTTTATTATACAGAATATAATTATTAAGTTATTATAAAAATATAAAGTATGAGTACAAATTGTATAGTTTATAAATATAAAGACATTTTGGTTTGAATATTTTGTGATCATAATTATACGACTTTGTTAACATTCTTATTTCTACAAAGACGCAAAATTCAGTTTAGGAAAAATGTTTGCCTATTTTGTTAGATATCCAATATCCTTTGAGGACTTGTTTTTTTTTCTCTTTTCTGAAGAATTCAATAAAAATTATTTATATCAAATAAAAATGTCTATTACCTGAATCAAGTAAGCAACATAAAAACTTTTTTAATCGAAAACATCGAGCTTTCATAAGGACCACTTAATCGTATATCTCGTATCCAAAATCAAATCTTGGTCTTATTTGACTAACCACACTAGGTCCAAGAGAATCGAATAACACAATTGACTATCGACTTTTTTCGTTAAGTACAACTAAATAAGAGTATCTAACTCATTGCAAACATTTTTTTCAATAATTAAAATATCCATCGTTTAACCAAGTGATGATGTACTTAACTTAAAATTATTTAAGATAACTAAAATATTCAAAATAACTAAAATATCCTTCATTTAATTGGACTTTAAAAAAACGGCCAATTAAAAAAGGTACCAAAAAACATAGAGAGCCGACCAAATCCAAGTTTTACTTTGAAATTAAAAAAAACAAAACATTAGTCACCAAAAATGAAGTTTACTCTTTATTTTTATTTTTTTTACACAAAGTCTACTGTTTAATTGTCAACAGTGTTGTGGCGGATTGGTTATCACTGGGGGGTTCATAGCACCCTAACCGAGTTCGAACCTCCCCGTGCACATGTCTGGGGACATCTAAGTGGGGTCATGTTTAGCCTCCAAAATTGCCGGGGATTAGTCGGCCTTTGGCCCAGACACCCTACTGTTTTCAAGGCTTATTTGTAAGTTGAAAAAGTATCAGGCATTGGGTAGCAACGTAGTCAAAGTGTAGGGTAAAAAAGTGTAAATTCATCAAAGCAGAAAGAAAAGCAAGCAGGAAGAGAGAAATTACTGGATATGGAGTCATCTTTCTGCATCTGCAAGCCTGCAATCAATCAAAAATCCATACCAGATTTATTAAGCTACGAAACAGAGATCATTGCACACTAACACATGATTGCAAAATACGACCAATTTAGCGAAAATTCGAGCTCCAAAACCGGTAATCGGAAAAAAAAAATCGAAATCAGAGACCACCGGAATAGAAAGGAAACTAAACTAACCTCTGTAATCGGTGCCGACGTATCCGATACGCATTACGACCTTCTTCTTCCGGAAAGGCTCCCATTTGTGGCCGGAATGGTTCGGAGGCGGAGGAGCTAGGGTTTCGAGACTGGTGGCTGATGGAGAAGATGAAGAGGAGAAGCAGAGGATTCTGATGGATGTGGTTTTGTAATTAGGGATTGAGAATAAGAGTTTGGAGGAGTTATGGGTGTGAATAAGAGGTGAGACTGCAAGTCGGAGGGAAGAGGTCGCCATTGGAGACGATGGAGGTTTGGGAGTGGAAAGTGGATATCTCGACTGGTGGTTAATGTAACGACCCGACCCGAATTACTTATGTGTGTGAATGATTGGGGCTTATGAAGGGAGAATTTATATTAATATCTTGAACAATAATAATAACTAATATTAACACTGAGTAATTAAAAAAGTTATAAAAAACTCCTGAAATATTACTTCAACTAGCGGGATTTGAAATTGGACAATATTTCAATCTCATGTTTGGTTTAAGAAAAACAAAAATTCATTATTTAGAAATCCCACAGTGTTGTAGGATTGTGTGTCATCATCAAAAGAAATTGATTGAGAGAATATTTTCTATATATTAGAGATTACCATAATGAATG
>LUCG01145017.1:0-12678 GCA_001633085.1 Carthamus tinctorius
CGACGGACAGCGGCGGTGGCGGTGGACAGCAGCGGCAGCGATAGTGTGTGACAAATCAAGAGCCGAGCTCTGATACCAGTTTTTAGGGTTTATAAGTCACACACACACACAATCATACAAAGCAATAAAACCGAAAGCAAGAGAAGAACACGAGAATTTACGTGGCTCACACGACCGGGGTGATCGTGCTAGTCCACGGGGCAACTAGGGTTTTTCTTTCTTATTGAGGTGCTACAATGTTTACAAGTACAAGAGATTAATTTATAGACAAAACTAATTAGGGCAATCTCCTAATTAAGGAAACAAGATTAGGGTAAATCTCCTAATCAAGGAAACAAGGTAAGAGAGCTAGGGCCGGCACCTTTTTCTGCATCTCTCCCTCTCTTTGTCTAATCTAAGTAGGCCAAAGCCTACATCCCAACACTTTTAACTTAGAAGATATTTATTCTGAAATATGTTAGTATGTCACAGATTGCCTCGAACTTGGGAGTGTTTCTCTATGTGGAATTTTTTGGTGCTAGTTTTTTCACTATAGCAGTTCTTAAGGGCTCTATATTAGTTGTGCTCCCAATGAATGCATATAACATTTGTTTAATCTAATTTAAAGAATATCAACATGTTATGCTGGTCACCATTTTGAAGTTGCTAAGTCTTAACCAAAAAGTCAAAGTGTAAGCCAAATTCCTTATGTTTTATGGATATAAAGGGTACTCTTTTTTAATTATTTTAAATGTGTAGGACAGCTCCTTGTTTGTAGTTTAGATTGGTTCCTAACTTCCTATATTTATGATACATTATGTTCCCTTTTCTAATTCTATGAACCCGTAGGGACTAATTTGATAACCAAAAGGAATATGTTGCGATTCTTCTCTAACAGGGGAAGTGTTTCTTATTGGTAAGTAAGGATAAATATTAACTTGATGCACTGTATTCGTTGGTTAATTATCGGGCTACAGATGTACAGTGATAAGATGGAAAGCTTGAAAATGGGTAGAATATATTATGTTATTATGCCATGCAGTAATGCAAGTATACATAGCTCAGGTTAATGGAATGTGTGATTTTTCCTTAATTTAGTTTATGATTTGAAATTGACAATAATAGTTTAGTACTTTGTTTTTTTTTTGGCAGTGATATTTTTCTACATCGTGACAAAAGTTTAATGCCTCAGAACCCATCAGCTTGGAGTTCATGGAACTTTCTTGGAACCATGGACTATAGACCTTGCTTAACTACTGGCTAAATGTGCTTCAGGTTAATTTCTTTCTATATATGATGCACGCTTTTGTATCATAAGACTAGTTGATCAGTTGTTGCATATATATATATATAGATGGAGATTCCTAAATATGATTAATGCATGCAGAATATTGATGATAAGGAGGGCCTACCTTATCTGGATACCCTGAATCCACCACGAACACCAGAAAGAATGTTGCTTAAGTGGAGGACTAGTCATCTAGTCCCATCAGTTGCTGCATCAAAGGTTTCCCTTCAACTTCATCACATTCAAGAGAAAAGAGGAATTTGGATTTGTGGAGCATACCAAGGTACCTACCTATCTACTGTTTTTCTTCCATCAATTCTTGACTTTGAATTTAACCAATATTGAATCTAATTTAATTTTCTAGGTTATGGGTTCCATGAGGATGGATTAAAGGTAACTAATTTCTTCATGAAACCTATATTATACAGTAACTATTAATCTCATTGGCTTTAAATAAATTGGCATATGAAGGACTAGTACTTTTTTATTTAAGAAAAGGAGTAAGGTTGTTACTGGGAAATTAATGCTTATGTTTCTCTTATCATTTCTGTAACCTTAATTTGCTTCACCAAAATTAATTGCAATTGAGCTGCAATGTCAACTAAATTGTTGCTTTAATTTCAGGCTGGTATGCTTGCTGCAAGTGGTGTTCTTAATAGGAGTTGTGAGCATGTGAACAATCCTAAACATATGGTACCCTCTTTATTGGAATCTGGGTCTCGCTTGTTTGTTGTCAGGTTCCTTCAAGATTATATAGCTATGGGCAGTTTAATGTGAGTATAACTTTAGCATCACTCATTTAATCATATATCATCACATATATATAATGTGGGTTTCTTCCCTCCAACACCATATTAGGCATGATGGGTATAGTTTGCTAGGTCTCTGCATTGCCATCAAACTTGTTCAAATGCTATTATCCATCAAAAGTACCCACTTTCCCTAGGAAACCCATCTGCTCCAATTTATTGTTTGGTGCTTGAATACTAATTTAAGATTTTTCATTGACTATCACTATTTGTGTTATACTGGTTGCTTCATTTAGAAACTAAGGGTTTTGTTTGAAATTGTTGGATTTTCTAGGTTTGATTAATGGAAAATGGAATAGAAATTGGTATCGTGATCTGAATTCACTGTAAAGCAAGTTCAATCTTATGTTTTGGTTTTGTTTATATTTTTATTCTGTGTATATGGACTGTGAATTTGCTAGGAGTTTGATGTATAGTTTTGGGATTTTGATTGAAAAAAATGGTTCAAGCAAGAACAATTTCATTTTGATTGAATTGATGTAAACCAAATTGGCTCAAACAAAAGCATGAGCTAAATGAAAAATCCCAAAAGAAATCAAAGATAAGGGTAAAAATGTCATTTACATCATTCAGACAGTTTATTCAGCACAACAAATACAGATCAATTTAAGTTGATCTATACAGACAACTTAATTCATACAGAACTTAATGAAAAAACAACCAAACAACCTTAGGCTTTTTGTTGTTATGTCCTTCTCATATGGTACTTGAAACCTTGCTATTACGTACATATACATGTGCACTATGTATTTTTATATACACATACAAACACTAACAGATATAACGTGTGGGGTATATATTCATGCATTATAACTGTAGACAATTATAAGGTCTCATTAGCTTTAATGCAATTAGTTTATAAGGTCCCATTGTTGGTGAGATGAGCTTTTTGGTACAGATTCTATCACTGAAGATCGCATGATTGCTCTGCGCAAGCGTGTTGAGCTAGATGCAAAGTATTTTACTACCTTTATCCCTGAGATGCTTCTGAATTGAACCAGTCCCTGAACAGGCACGTAATTTGTCGTTGTCTATACATGCCAATGTTCTTTCATTGTTACTTATTACACATTATTGTCTTTACTTACTAATCCAAATGTAGGCTAGGAAACACATTTGCAGAGCTAGCTGTTACCTTTTACACGGATGAAGGAAGAAGGGTTGAAATGCGTCTTGAAAAAAAGACCTATGGCTCCATAGAGAATAGTATCCGCTACTACTTTAAGTAAGAAAGTCATTCTGTTAATTTTTTTAGACGTTTTCTTGAGTGTTGGTTTTTTCAAGTTTCAGCCGCTTGGCTACTAAACATATTTGAGGCAAAAAATTAGAGAACAAACAATGATTTGAGAATGCAAGGAAATCCCTCTAAATTATTAATCGATCCTAAAGATTAAATACACTGCAATCAGCATGATTCCGGGTTAAATTATAGGCTTATCATGTTGAAGAGGTACCATGAAAAGAACATGTCATGAATCATGATTAGTTCATTTCCTCGCCCTGGCTATACAGAATTATCTTTGCATGTAAATTGGGTATTAACTTATAGTAGACTAGTCTTAGCTTATGAGTTATGACTGATATAGTTTCTTCTTCCATTAATGCACATCTTTAATCTTTTATAATAAATTGGTTCCTATATCTCTCTATTGAATCAAATGCTTTAATGTTAGAGGGTGTTTGGGATTGCTTTCTGAACTCCAAAAGTGCTTATTGACTTATAGTGGTAGGAAAAGGAGTTTCTAAAAAGATGTTTGGATTAGCTTTTGTGTTGGTAAAAGTCAATAAGTTGTATTTTAGAAAGTGTTTGAATTAGCTTTTATAGATAAAATTACCAAAAAGCCCAAAAATCCATTTAGGGTTTTTAAACCCATTGACCTCAAACCTGTCATTGCAAACCTTTTCACCTTTCTAACCACCACCATCACATTTGGGTTTCCACTCTCCAGGCTCGATCTCACCTTCACGGAGGAACTCCGGCCGGCAGATTAAGGTTTCTCCTCTCTTCTCCGTTCTACCACCACCATCAGATTAGGGTTTCTCCTCTCTTCTCCGTTCTGCCAGCATCGTCAGATTAGGGTTTCTCTTCTCTTCTCCGTTCTGCCACCACCGTCGTCCGCGGCAATAGATGCAGAAACCACGAGGCAAAAATCTGTCACAAATGTAACAGATGCAAAAACACGAACGACAAGGAGAAACGAAGTAGATCGGCGGCGAAGGGAGAGGTCGGCGGTGAAGTGAACGTTGGAGGTGGTGGAATATGAAGAGGGTATTTATGTCATTTTCTTAACAAAAAGTTAAAAGCCTCCCAAAAAGCCACAATTTGCTGACTTCTTCAAAATTGCGTTTTCAGTATAATCAAAAAGCGGTTTTCAAAAGTGCTTTTGATGTTGCCAAACAATATTTTTGACTTATTGGCTTTTTGAAAAGCCAATAAGTCAATAAGCACTTTTGAAAAGCAATCCCAAACACCCTTTTAATCTTTTTGTTTGACATATTTCTTGCTAGGACTGATTTCAGATCTAAATGCTTCTCTACTCACATTACTCACTGTTGAAGTGAGAGTTTTTGCAAAAGGTATGCTAAGTGGTGGGTTGGTTGCATTGTTGTAATTTTCGAGCATTTGGTTTATCCTTGATGCCCTGCTATTGTGCTTGTTTGATGTTTGAATATATATCGACTAATTCTATGTGCCCATTTGAATATATACTACAAAGAGCACATACAACATACATGTAAATTTATTTATCGTTTTCACTTTGTTACGGTTGCTACCTACCATTTTATTTTGTTCATATCTCAGGATGATGCTGTCAAGACAAGTTACGTGACTGTTTATTTCATTACGATTAATAAACTAAGGGATTAAGCTCGAATTATTAGAGATTAATAATTTTTGTCTTTTAACGCTTGATTCTATTAATAGTAACAATTGCTAAACTAAGGGATTATGTTCGAATTATTAGATATTAATACGTTTTATGTTAACGCTTGATTGTATTAATGGTGATGATGATTGACAAGTAGTTCATATTATGTTGGTTTGTTAGTTAACAATTGTCTTTTAGTTACTCCTAGCAATTAGGATGCTAATGTAATTAAATTAAAAGCGCAAAAATCTGGAATTTATTCTTCACACTTTTAGTGACTTAATAAATTTCTGTCACTAAAAGTTTTTAGAATGCTAGACTTCAACTGCCTTTTTGGTACATATATTAAGTGTAGGTATAGGTTTAGTCCCTTTAGTGATGGAAATCCTATGTAAGAAAAAACATTTAGCTACCCCTTTACTAGTGATGATTTTCCTTTTGGTGGGAGATGGTCTGAACGTTTTTAGTGACTTTTTTCTACTTTTAGTGACGTTTTTTTCCGTCAGTAAATGTCTGTTTGGTTGTAGTAATTTGTATAAATATATCACAAAGAATAGCCCTGTATGGAAACGCTCTTGCTAAACTAATCAAAGGAATGCCAGACCAAATCTTGCCACCACCATGCTCGCCATCTTCACACATCGTCACCGCCACCAATCGCACCATCTCCACATCATATTATGCCATCATATCTTCTTCCAACTTCAGGTCATCATAGATGTCATTTGTAGCCAAAACAAAGTTTGTATAAGAAAATCTCTTCCCTCTTTTCCATGTCTCAATTAGAAAGGTATATCCGGTGGGAATAGTATGCCAAAAATAGTTTTTTGCTTTAGAGGAAAGGGAAACACAAATAGTCCATTTTGACAATTACAACTTTAAAATACTCATTCTGTATTGGATTTCGATGATATTTTATTGTTGAACTGAACTATCTCTTATTTTATACACTTTAGTTACTCTTCTACAAAGTCGACGTAAAAAAAATAAGGGGTAAATTAGTCATTTGAGTATGAATGGTAACATTGATTTGCATTGCTTCATTAAAGCATATAAGATATAATACATACATTCACATGCATATAAACAAAAAGAATACACATCAAGGTTGCAAAGGTTCTTATGTCTATCCAAAGGCCACCCTCTATAACCAACTAAATTTACTAATTCACCCCTCATTTTCTATGTTCTAATTCATAAAGGAACACATAGAGATACTTGAAACCCTCTTGCACATATCATGATTTTAGCAAAACCTTGAAGCCAATTTCAAAAAGTTAAACAAAAACCCGACTTTCTAAACCAAAAGATCTTGCCCAAGCTTCGGGAAAGTAATATCTTTATCAAGTTTCTTCGGTTGAAGCAAAACAATTGAAGATGACGAGGTTTGGTTCTCTGGTAAGTCTCGTGGGAATTCCGAGAGCATCTGGACAACCTCTCTCATTGTTGGTCTTTCAACACTATTTTCTTGAATGCATAACATAGCAATAAAGAATAAGTGCATCGCTTCATCTTGCGGAACATTCACCAGCCTCGAGTCGAGAACGCAACCGATTTCTTCTTTCCGGCATCTGGTCAATGTTCTAACCCACTGTACAATATCTACCCCGTCACCAAACCCTCCCACTGGACGCTTCCCTGTTATCAGTTCAAGAAGCACAACCCCAAAACTATAAACATCGCTCTTCTCATCCACCCTCAAAGTGTATGCATATTCTGCCAAAAAAAAACATACATTTTGTAACACTTACAATTTTAAAATTTATAGATAATTCTCATATAAGATATAGTAAAAGTCTATTTCATTTAAAAAAAATCCATTTACGATCTTAGTTATTAATTCTAAAACATATCTTAACAAATAAAAAGTTAAACAAAGTTTAAAACCGTAAATCTTAAACAATGGTCTTAATTATTCCTATTGTTTCTTTTCCTTTTTAAAGTAAAATAAAATAATTGTCATAAGAATTTAAAATTTATAAAGAAAAATAGTTATATTATATGGTAAAAAGACGAAAAATACGTGGAAGATGAGGTGGAAATGAGTCAGAGATTTTTCTTGTGTTGAGTTGCGGTCTGTGTCAGATTTTTGACTCCAACCGTCCATTTTCTCAGTGGCAGTGATTCGGTGCGGTTACCCATAAAATTCTCTTACCATGTACATACAAATCCTACGTCCTCTGTTTATTTCATTTCATCATCATCTCCATACCATAAATCACGGGTGTCGTTTATACGACACGTCACTTTCATTGATAATCTGTTTTTGCGAACTACAATCCCTCCATCCTAAAATAAATTATTGTTTTCTTAATTGTTATTTATTTAATTTTAAAATTGTCGAAATTTATTTGCATGTATTTTAATTAACACAAAAGTAATTAAAAAACGTACCAGGAGCAATGTAACCATATGAACCTGCGATGGCTGACATGCATTCTGAGGCGCCACCATCAACTAGGTACTTTGCAAGCCCGAAATCAGCTACGTGAGCTTCGTAACTCGAGTTCAGCAAAATATTGTTAGATTTGACATCTCGGTGCACAATCAACGGTGAACAGTCATGGTGCAGGTAGCACAGCCCTCGAGCAGCCTCTACTGATATTTTGTACCGTAGATGCCATCCAAGGATACCACCTCCCTTGATCATTTTTGCATGTAGCGCCTCCCCTAAACTCCCGTTTCGCATGTACTCGTACACGAGGAGATTAGTGTCAGTGTTCGAGCAGAATGCCAGTAGTCTCACGATGTTTCTATGCCGAATGTTGCCTAGGGTTCGTATTTCCGCTCTGAATCCGTGGTCGTGGCTTGTGTTTCCGAACCCAACGAGCTTTTTCACTGCAATTTCGGTCCCGTTTGGCATTTTACCATGGTAGACGATTCCGGCTCCGCCTCGCCCTATCACGTTGCCGTCTTTGATGCATTCAAGAACGTCAGCGATTGTGAACTCGAGCTTTTGGAAGGATGTCATCTTCCAAGCATCCGAACCCGATCTTCTCAACGACTTAGCTTTCAGCATAGCTGCGGCCGCAAATACTAGAGAGCAGATAAGAAGGGCGAGGGCGAATATGAGCTTGAACCTTCCGGGCCTTTTGTCAGCGGAATTGGTGATTCCGCTCACATTGCAAGGATTGTTCAACAATTCACCACAAAGTTGAGGGTTACCCGCGAACGAAGAAGCATTGAAAAACACAAATTGACCCGGTTCGGGTAGTTTCCCCGAGAGATCGTTGAACGAAAAATCAGCGATAGTGAGGCTTTTCATGGTCGCGATGGATTTAGGAATGGAATCGTTCAGGTGGTTTCTTGAGACATTGAAGTAGTTCAAGATTCGAACATTTGAAACCTCCGGCGGAATAGACCCGGAAAGATTGTTTTGGCTCAAATCGAGATAGGTTAGATGGAGGCAGTTCCCGATATCCGGTGGGATTTCACCAGAAATGGAGTTCCCACTCAAATCGAGCTTTGATACCTGACGGAGTTGACCGATAGACGTCGGAATTGGGCCGGAGAATCTATTTCCGGCAAGTAAGAGGATTTGGAGGGAAGAGAAATTGGAAAGAGAGAAGGGCAAATAACCGGATAGTTGATTATTTGATAAATTCATCTGACTTAATTTAAGCGGTCTCGAAGTAGGATTGCGGTTGTCGGAAAGATTACCGGACAAGTAATTACTCTGCAACTCCAGCAAATTTAACTCCGGCAAGTAAATGAGTCCGGCCGGAATGCTACCATTCAAGTAATTTTCCCCTAATCTCACTCTAACAAGACTCGAACACGTACCCAAATCCTCCGGAATCGATCCAAACAAGAAGTTTTTCAAGAGAATCAAGATTCTTAGCTGATTAGAGGCACAAAGATCACGAGGGATGGTACCCGTGAGCTTATTGGTCGACAAATCGAGCTCACGAAGATTCCGATTCCGGCCAAGATTCTCGGGAATCACACCCGTGAAGTTGTTACTCCAGAGACCAAGCGTTTGCAAGTCCGGAAAGTCGGCAATGAAATCCGGTATCGACCCGTGTAACCTGTTCATGAACAGATTCAAGAGCCTAAGATTCTTGAGATTTCCGAGCTCGTAAGGGATTTCGCCGGAAAACGCATTGGCCGAGAGGTCCAGATTCACCAAACTCGTTAGATTCCCGAGCTGCCACGGGATTTGACCGGAAAGGAGATTGATGTGAAGGAACATGGTATCGATGGAACGCAGATTCCCGAGCTCCCGCGGAATCGGTCCGTCTAATTCACATGAAGAAAGATCCATGTGAACTAGATTCACCAATTTCCCAAATTCTTTCGGGATCCCACCTTCAAACACATTGTAATAACCCATATAAATCTCTTTCAAGTTGGTAAGATTACCCAATTCTGTCGGAATCCTTCCATGGAGGTCATTTCCGGCGAGCGATAGGTATTCCAACGAAACCATCCTGCCATAGCTCTCCGGGATTTTCCCGTAGAAGTAATTCCCACCCAAATCCAAATACTTGATTCTCTTTAGGCTTATGATTCCATTAGGCAATGGAAACGAGAAATTGTTGTTGTACACATCAACAACTTCCAAATTTGGCAGGCTTGAGTAATTCCATTCCAGCCCGCCACCGAATGCGTTATTTGATATGTTTAGGAACCGGAGAGAAGTCAAATTCGAAAGATCGATTTCTCCGGTAAAGTTATTGCCGTCGAGGGAAAGTTCTTGGAGATGGGAAAGAGAGGAAATAAGAGGGGAAACGTAGCCATGGATTCTCATGTTTGACAAATGGAGTGAAACCACTCTGTTTTGGAAGCATTTGATTCCAGCCCATGAGCAAATTGAAGTAGTGTTGGAGGAATTCCAAGTGTCTAAAGCAAAAGGAATGGAATCAAGGCCTTGTTTGAGAGCGACCAAGGCATCAAAATCAGTGGAGGATGATACAGAAGAAGGAAATGAAAAACAGAGTGTTGTGATTATGACCAACAAAGACAACATTTTTTTTTCTTTTGGTTTTGTGTTCTGTTAATTTCTATGGGGAATTAGTTTGGAAGGATTTGTAGAAGAAACAAAAGGATTTATGGGGTGGAATGGAAATGGGTTTTTTGAAAAGGAATGGAAAAGGGAATGGAATCTGAGAAACTTGAAGCCTCAAAGAATCAAACATCTTCAAAGAGAGTCTTGAAATTCAAGGAAGAAGCTAAACCCTTCCTTTTTCCTCCTTTCTCTCTCTCTCTCTCTCTCTCTAAAAGTGGTGAGAAATTGAAAAAGGAATGGAATTGGTATTCCAGAGTCTATCAAAGACCTTCTTTAAGCAAAGGTGAAAGAGGAAAAGAAATAATGAAACAGCCGTTGGATAACAGAAATTTAAAGTTTGAGAGTGGTAATTGCTTCTTGCTTTACCCCTAAAACCACTTGTGCATTGTGCATAAAACACTTGTACATTAGTTTGGATTTTGGGTTTGGAAAGTGATGGGTTTAGGAGGAAAGATAAAGTTGATGCTATCTATCTTTATGCTTTAAAGTGACAAAAATACCCTTTAGCTTTAATCAAAGGGTAGCCTTCTTTACTTTGAATAAGGAGGGTGGTAGGATAGGGAAAACAAGAGGTGATGAAATCTGCACTTTGGGTCATCAACAATGGCTGAATGGTCACTTTTTATGTCATGATTGATGATGATGAGCATGTATGCATGTATGGTGCTGACTCACATATACAATATACATAGTGTATAAAAAGTGTGTTTCAAGGTTCTGATGATGATGATGATGGCTCATATATGTGTCAGTTGGCCATGTTTGTCTCAACTCATCATATATCATTTTGCCAACAATAATTGACATGTATTAGTGACATCATTTTTTAACAAGAAACCACAAAACATAAAACCAAATAGTATATCATTTTATATTAGTTGTGGGACTATGTAAGTTGTCTCTTAATCTTCTTTTTAGCTTGAGATTTGTCAAACTCATGTGTGTAATACATGTCAAAAAAATATATAAAAAACCGAGATTTATCGGTTTATTTTTAAACCGATAAAGTTATTTAATTACTGTTTTACAATATTTTTTTGTAAAACATAAGTTAAGCACATACATACATAGATCAAACGGGGTGTGACTACTTGTTGTTCACCCTTCCCATCGGTGTTGCTCACATGAGTTTACCATTCTTTAGTAATTGAATCCATTTTCAAGTTGAGAGCTAAAAGTCATGTGTATTTATGTATTTAGTTACATTACCGGACCTTATTTTTTTTAGTGGGATCATTTGGTTTGAAGTAGTCTAATGTTCAAGGATTTTTTTTTCATCTACTTAGTTCATGCATCATCTGATGTCATATCCTACTGCATGTAAACCAAAAATGATTGTTAATTTGAATCTTCATAGTTAGTAAAATTTCAAATGCGGATATAAGATAAAGGAGATCCTATGGGACAAAGTTGGCTCGTTAATCTTTGTACCAATCATCATACACACGATTTAAGTAAACACCATAATAAACTATAAACATTTGGTATCTTTTACATTATGCCGAATCCTCCCGTATCTTTTTGTAGCCCACAGATCCCAAATTTAATCATCAAACACGATCTTACCCATAATTTTTGTCAACGTATCTTTCTTTAGCCCTCAACTAATCATTAAAAACAACCTTATATTCCTTCTTTTTAAATTTTCTAGTATCTTTATTAATCACAGACCCAATTATTAACCATGATCTTATTTTCATTCTGTTGACATATATCTTTATGTAGCCCCGAGGTAATTATGAACAACGATGATTTACGAATTTGTTTGAGTATGTTTAGTGTAGTCCCGATTAATTATCAAGTACGACTACAAAAAGAAAAAGGTATCTATAAATAAATGTTGCATGGACGAAAAAAAGGCAAAGTACAACCTCGAAGCGAGTTGTGATGTTTGTTTATGTAGTGCACATGTACCCCAACTATTCGGCTATAGAGACAGAATTTTGTGTATTTATAGGTAGGCGGTTGCATAATGCATGAAAAACGCAAAAAATAATGGGTGTTTCTTTTGAAATAGATTTGGTGATCTTTGGGGAAATTTATATTTACCAATATTGTTTTATTGTTTCAAAATTTAAAAAGAAAAATACAATACTTATAAAATCAAATTGTTGGTTGAGATTTATAACTTGATTCGAACGTAAATATATTTCTGACACACACATATGTATATCCAAAGTTTTCAAATAATAAGTGTTAAAAAATTAGAAGTACACAAGTGATCTTAAGAAATCATACCACTAAGATTAAATTTGACTGGTTAACAGTTACGTCTGACTATTTAACAAAATTGCGGCAAATGGGTCCGTATGTGAACCTGTGTGTTCATATATAAACAAGTGTAGATCGCATATTAATTATTTTAATTGATTCACATATTAACTATTTTTAAGTGATTCATATATGACTTATATGTTCATATGGGAAATCCGTGTAATTCGGATATGAAGTATTTTTAACTAATTCATATATGAACTCTTGTGATTCATATATGAACATGTAGTTCATATAAGAACTTGTTTGCCATATTTTTGTAAAAGTTATGGAACTACCTCTCTATCTTCTACATACACCTGCAAGTATTTATCCGGTGCTTCACAATTTAAGTCACAGATATTGACCGGATGAAGGACTATGACCACTTCTCTAGTTCTCATATTTTTTTCTTTATCATTTTCATTTGAAACTCCCCCCCAACACACACACACACACACACACATATAT
>LUCG01145060.1:0-16163 GCA_001633085.1 Carthamus tinctorius
AGCTCGGGTTCGGGTAGTTTGCGTAACGGTTTGGCGGTTTTCGGTTTTTTCACTATAACAAAAATGACTTTATAAGACACCAAAAAAATAAAGTGTCCTAATAGACCACTTTATAGGACTTAATTTTTAGGACCAAAAAACAAAGTGTCCTATCTAAAGGTGTTGTAATAGGATTATAGGACGCTTTTAAATGTTTTAACAAGTTTTTAAGGACACTTTTAATTCGAAGTGTCGTATTAGCTATTTTATAGGACACTTTTGATAAAGTGTCCTATAAACCTATCTTCTTTTAGGACACTTGTGAAAAAGTGTCCTATAAAATAGCTAAAATGACGTTTTCTAAAAAAGTGTCCTAAAAACTTGTTACGACGCCAAAAAAATGTTTTATAAACCTATTACAACACCTTTAGATAGGTCACTTTGTTTTTTGGTCCTATAAATTAAGTCCTATAAAATGGTCTATTAGGACACTTTATTTTTTTGGTGTCATATAAGGTCATTTTTGTTGTAGTGTTTTTCCCAAATTTACGGTTCGGTTTTCGGACGGGTAGTTCAGGTAGGGCGGTTTTTGCTCACCCCTACGCCGAGTTGTTGGTCGGGTTCGTTCACCCCCTACTGTCAGTGACTTATCCGTCAGATTTAGTTTAGATCATTTTTGCACACACGTATCAACGACAATCCTCCATACTTCTATTTTCATTTTCTAATATTTTTTAGTCTTAATTGTTAATTGTTTTAGTTTGTCACAAAATAACTTCATTTTATAGTATAAATTTTGTTTACATCAAAACACTCGACAAAATGCGGGTAACCGTGAACCAAACCGTGGGTACCCGCTTCTTTACGGTTCAGTTTGGTGCGGGTACTCGTACCGCACGGTTCGGTTTCGGATAGTAAAACTAGGTACCCGCCTCATACATGTAGTTCTCAAAATTTTCATTACCCACCACCCCCATGAACACCCCTAAGACCAACACATGCTCTTACATTCAAGTTCAACATATTTTCCATTTTAGAGATTACAAAATTAATCATATTATCAAAATATTTCAATATTGTTTATAGTCTACCTTTCACAACAAAACAAAAAAAAAAATTTAATTCAAGAATTCTCATCAGCAACCATTTTAAAGAGTTCTTCAAATTAAAAAAAAAATCCTACTGTACCTTCTTTTTTTTAACATTTTAAAGAATCTCTTCTCTAAAAAAAGTAAAAACTTCCAACGCCAAATATCACTTATACATAGTTACAGGTGGCCAAGAAATGAAGACCAATGACAAGGACTCGGCTGAAAAACAATTAATTGGTTATAACAGATTG
Organism: Carthamus tinctorius; assembly: GCA_001633085.1. Lineage (NCBI taxonomy): Eukaryota > Viridiplantae > Streptophyta > Magnoliopsida > Asterales > Asteraceae > Carthamus > Carthamus tinctorius. The sequence continues at coordinate 1,322 of LUCG01145060.1, forward strand.
CTAACTATCTAATGTCTTTTTCTTTTAAACTGTTACTGACGGACCAGTTAGTTACGTAAATAATTCTTGAACAAACCATAGCCTGCGAGTTTGGCTTCGATCTGCAATTTCAAGGAGAGGTTATTTTTGGAGTTGAGTTTGAGAAAATTAGGGAGACAAACAACAAGCAATGGTGAGCTAGGGTTTGAATCATTCGAAATAATTTGTGTACCAGCCATTTCAGAGATGAAAGTGAGAGAGAGAAAAAAAAAACATACATCTCTTGATGTTTGGGTGAAAGGAGAAATCAGAAAATAAGTACCTTAATCATATTCTCTGATTTCATATAGAGAATTGGAGATGACTTAATTTTGAGTATACGTTGCATATGCTTATATTTAGGTACAATTACATCAATCTCAGATTGTGGCTAACGGTGGCCAGGATTTATAAAAGATAACGGGAGATAACTAATAGCAAAATCATGTTTATCCTTACAATGTGAAACAAATACATTGTGAACTGTGAAGTAAATATATATTTATAGATCAATATTATAAATCTTATCTTTAGATGAAAAAATAATATGAACTAGCATATGATACACTAATTCACAAAGTTATTGCAATTTTATGGATTCTCAAAAGAAAATTGTCCCCTTAGATATTATATAGAAAAGAAGGTTCAAGGAAAACTATCAAAAAAGATTAAAAACAAAGGAACGCTGTAATACCATTTATCTAGACTGCATTAACTTAAAAATAGTTAATATAGATGGGAAATTGGCAGTAGTAGCCAAAAAAACCCTACCCCCTCATTGGTCTCCTACCTATTTTCTCCTCCACTTTCGGCTCATACCCACTCTCTCGCTAAATGGATCCGTTTTAACAGACATACCTAAAAAAAGTCAAAAAAATTGGACCGCCAAACACCAGCTTGATTAAATAGGTTCGTTTTAACGGACTTGTGTGCTAGGGTTTGGGTTTTAACGGACTTGTGTGTTAAATAGGTCCGCTAAATGGGTTTTATGAAAACTCTCTAGGATTGGGGAAGACAGAGCAGATGAACAAATAAAAAGTCAAATATTTTTATGAGTTTTCTTGGGAAAAAGATCTTTCATGAGAGTATTAAGCTTTTTTTGAAAGGCATGGCGGCATCGAACCTCTCGAACGACTACCACCGAACACACTCACGCACGCACGCCTCCCAGGCGGTATCGGGCATCCAACTGGGCAGCCCCCTAATCCGCCNTTTAGCTGGGGCGCGATCCAGCCTATAACTGAACCACTAAGGACTAGGTACTCCTCAAGGACTCAATTGTTCCCCCATGGAATCGAACCCGGGTCTCCCCAAGGATGTTACCGCCCGTGGGAAACCAACTGAGCTAGCCTTGATTTGTTTAGAGTATTAAGCTTTGATTTTCTTTGTATGTGTTCCCACACCGACACATTGACACTGTTCCTCGTTATTGAAGTATTTTCATCATGTATGCTGAACGAACCCATTTAACAGACCGAGTGGATATGGGCCAAAAATCGGAGGGAAAATGAGTAGGAGGCCAAAGAGGGGGCGAGTTTAGGGCTAATACGGCCAATTTTCCAATATAAATTACCATTCCTTCAAGATTATATACTTTACACGGCTCTTCATGGGCTTGAAGGAACAATAAAGATAAAAACGTGTAAAGAAAAACTTATACCTCTTCACAACTTTTACAATAAAATGTGGAAGATAAAAAAGTAAGAATATAAAATAAATTAAATAAATAACCATAAAGGTATAAAACGTGTGATATGATTAAATCCAAAATATTTAACATCTACCTTATTTTGGACGTATTGATGACACTTATAAAATTCTAATCTATTAAAAAAGAAATGTAACATTAACATATTTTGAATTAATATCCAGTTATCCATATTAATACGATAATTAAGGATGTAAAAGGATAAATGAAAAAATAAGATACGTAAATTAAATTAAGTAATTAATTAAACTGATAAAAGTGTAATGTAAAATTAGAAATGATTATTCCAGCCATGTTGACTTGGATATATGAGGAAGAATAGATATTAGACCACTGAATGAGTAAAAACAGAATTTGTCAACCATGCAAAATCTTAATAATTCTCTAAGAAACTAATTAACAACTACATTAAACATTTTATCAAAACAAGTATTCTATTGTTTATAAAAGGTAATAAATATAACTTGAATCTCCATATAGAACACTTTAAACTTTACTTCATTCCACAAAATTCAGAAAACATGGAGATATGTTTGTATACCTTTCTTGCGAGACTTGAAAGATAACGGAATAAGCAGCAAGCCTTGTGCAGGGATCAAGACACTCGGAAAACCCACCACGAAAAACTAGTTTCTAACAATAGTCGAGAACCCCAACTTTTAACCTATTAGAGATTCAACCACTTGCAGCAATTATAAAAGGAGAAAAACAAACCAAATGAAACTAGCCCAAATGATGATTTCTAGGAAATTAACCAGACAAGAAATATAACAGGCACAATAATAGGAGCATGTATTTGTTTAGAATACCATTTTCCTTCCTTCTCCGTCCTCCATCGGTTCAAATATCTAGAACCGCCATTCACAACTTCAGTTCTCCCTCCCACCACATAAAGGATCCAAGGAAAAAAGAAGATAAAATGAATAAAAACCTAGTTATTAATATAATTGTTGCAGTCACCAAGAAAATCAGAAACATCACATCTTTATACAACCAGGTAGCCAAAGATAGAATTATAGAATGTATAGTTGTGTGGGGGAACAGAACTGGCTATTTCATAGGGGCAAAATATCTAAAATCCAATATAATTCTGCAGTCGGCTAAAAACAAAGATCTTGTTGTGCCCACGAAACCACAAAGTTACGATCTTGCAGACTCAGATTTGTTAGAATCATCAAAAAAACAAATGGGTCAAGAAAGAATCTGATCATCTCCTGTGACAGGTATTAGTACATATAAATTTGCAGTCAAAATGGAAATGTTTAGAACTTCAGAGGTTCAAACTAATAAAAAGCATAACTACAAACTATGTATTGAGAAAATGGTGCATTTCTATGAAAAATATCTAATTATTTAACATAATATTGCAGTCAAAGTCAAAGAAAGATGATGACTTACATACAAGAAAGATGCTACGCAAATTTAGTTCCTGAAAAGTTCGCCAGCAAAGCTGTGAGCAAGATAGACAACCGCTTCAGGCACTCCAAATAGATCGAACGAACTTGCCTCCTCCCGGTAGTTCTAGTTTCCTCGTGGCCACTTGAGATTTTAAACCCGGAAGTTATCTAGAAGGCCCCATGGGCTTAGTCGAGATGCAAGCAAGCTGGCCTGGATACCCAAGATTGATCTTACATCTTCAGCTAGGGATGCAACAACTATATAAGACTTCATTCAAAGGTTTCCGCACCAACCTTTGGCTTGGTACAAACCCTTATGCAGTTAACGTATTAGAAGACTTTCATCCTATCTACCGATTAAAGACTAGAAACTTCCTTTAAAACTTTTTAGTAGCCATGTCCTGATAAAGACTAACAGGAACCTATATATGTAGCTTCTACTTGTATAATTTCTTTCTTCAAATTAACAAGTACCCAAATGAATATAACGCTATAGAACACAAGCAACAACCTCCTTCAGGTCCCATGACCTTCGGTCAATTATACATGTCCAGGAGAAGTAAAGAGAACTTTCAGCATTATTATCGATAAGACACAAAGCATACTGAACTTATTGAATCAATGAGATAAACGCACACGTAATTCAATGGAGCAAGAACCTTTTCCCTCCTATAGTCCATGTAGAAAAGACTGAACTAAAAACGCTTCAATTCTGCAAGTAGTAGTTCATCTTGAACAAACCGGTTGATGTCTCCAAGATCTTGAAGATGAAAGCTTATGAAGCAAGTGTGTCCACACTGCTTAATTAAATAAGACAAGTTGAAACACCTCCCCTTATTGGAGTAAATATAAAATTACCTTGTTAACTAACACATTTTTGTGGGCAACCTGCTGGCAGGAAGATGTGCAATTAGATGAGTAGACTTGATTTAGACCTCCATGCCCTTACGTTCCATCAAATTTCAGCAAACAACATATTCAAATGTCCTCAATGTGACGCAAGCACCTTAGCTTTTTCACTTTTCTGTCCGTTATAATGGTTGCGCAAAATATCATTTGGATCATTATCGTACACAAAGATTGAATTGGGAACTTGCATTCATAATTACCAGTAGTGTCTAGGTTCTCTTACTGCATAAAGTATGAGGTCATACACTTAAACCATCAATCTAACATGTACTTCATCTAATCAGAATCAAGACCAGTTGATCTCCCCACTTCACAAAGAGGCTTTTCTAAAGATCACATGCTCCATGACCAAGCAGCAGACATCATAACGCATGACCTTTGAAATTTGCATTCTACAGCAGCCGCTCTTCATCAAACTATCTGTACCACAGATAAAATTCACTAGTAACCAAATTGCTCCATTCTCATCATGGGGACCTTCTTACAAGAACGCTCGAAACAAAAACAAAAATAAGGAGACCATGATCCTACACCAGAAGATTCTCGGATTCTCCATGGGCCACAAAAGAAATTGGCATCAAAACGAGAAAAAGTGTGCACCTCAATAGTAGGATCCAGAGCCTCCACTACCCATGTAACCACTGCCACCCAAGCTACGACCAGAATACAGCGATGATGAGTAGGAGCTTCCACCAACCTGCATGTAAATGGAACATCAAAGGTGTGCTCATGCTTGGATCTGAATAGTAAAAAAACGTACAAAAAATCCACTCATTAAGCTACTTTTTCTTCTTTCACATATCCATTTTTGTGGGTCTTGACTCCATCTATTCCCATGTCACTAATTTGATGCATGAAAAGTGAATGAAAAAATGAAATGAAATAATAAAAACATACATCACTGCCGCGAGAGATGTAATCGCCACCATAGCTTGATGAGTACATACCACCAGCATCACTGCCACTGTAAGAGCCTACACAATCAGGAAAACACAAGCAAACTTATTAGTATCCTTGGAAAATCTAGACTTGGTGTGTTTTGCAAAAGCAACCACATGCAGAAAACTCAGACACACCTCCACCATATGTCATCCCCTGACGGCTGCTATAAAGACCATGAGAATCCTGAGCAGACATTGAACTCCTGCTACTACCATAACCTATGTTTGATCTTCCGAGCCTGAGAAAGATTCATGAAAACATTAAAACATAAATCCAATTAAAGAAAGTTTAAGAGGTTTAAGTTTTATAAAAAGCAGACCTGTCACTATATGCATCTCCATATTGTGAAGACCCGCTTCCAATATCATAATCCAAACGAACTCGTGATTGGCGTACTTCGGCATCAGCATAGCGGGGTGGAACGTCATCCTTATAGGTTTGTAAAGATGTCAATTAATGCAACCATCATGTAAAAGAAGGAATGGAAATGACATTGCGAATATACACAGAATACTGACACTAACCAGTGCAGCATATGGACGCTTTGACCCAGGAACAGGATCATAATCACGAGGGTGACTCTCGCGGTAACTTGGTGGCGGCCTCTCAAACCTTGTTGAGTAGCCACCATCTGTGTAGCCTCTTCTTGATGTAGAGTGAGAGGACCCTCTTGGGATATCAGCATAGGTAGGTCCACGAGCAGGATAACTGTCTCTGTAAGATGAGTTTCTCTCCGAGGTAGACCTAGGAGGACCATACTCAGCAATCGCTCTGCCAGCAATCGCTCTACTCCTCGGCGGAAGCTCCTCACGTCGACCATAATCCCGCTTCAAGCTACTCTTGGTGTGTGAAGGAACTGTATGCACAACATCAAAATTTTACTACCACTTGATCACCAAGGATAATGGTTCTGCCTATCAAGTTTAATAAAGCTATTGACAGAAACCAAAGGATCATTGATCCAATGGTATCTCGGTTAAGGGTCAAGGGTTCAAACCGCACCAAAGGCGAGGGGTGTGTGAGAGTATTTGCCTTGTATAAAAATCATACACTTTAAAAAAAAGCAACTGACAGAAGCAGAAGCATACCAGGTGGCCTCCTATCATAGGACCTTGGTAAAGGAGCCGCTGGCCTCCCTCTTGGTGGCAAGGCCGCAACAGGCCGTCGGTCTCTTAATCCAACAGGCCTCCTAACACCACGATCAACAACAGGTGGTAGACGTCCTCCAAGTCTTCTTATACCACGTGGAGGCAAACTACGTGGTACAGGACGAGCCCATGGACCCCTAAAACCTCCAGAGGCAGCACGGCCAGGTCGAAAATCACCACGTGAGACATGTTTTCCTTTGCCTCTCTGAAGTGGTCGTGACAATCTAGCCCTAACTTTAGCCTGATACACAGCAATTACGGATAAGAAAACAACAGATATCAAGAAGTAAATGGATCATATAATAAAAGACTAACCTTGTTCTCTCCTTCTCCCAACTCTACATTATTAATGGCTTTAGCACATGTCACAGCTGCATCATGAGTTCCAAAAGTGATGAATCCATAATCCTTTCTTCTAGCAGATGGCATATTACGGGCAAGCTCAATTTTCTCCACCTCCCCATATTTCTTGAGAAGATCCCGCACTCGAACCTCGTCCCAAGAAGAAGGCAGTCCATCCACAAAAACAGTCTTAACCTGACGGAAACATAGTCAACAGTTGAATCTAAAAACTATGGTATTAATTATTATACTTAAAGAAATATACAGAGGCAGCTAGAACAACAAAAAGTCAACTGTTGTTGTCTTTCAAGATGAACTTCAATACAACTTAGAGACATAGCATATCATATATTTTGAAAATACATATAGTGTGTACATTGCATGCACTATGTTTATTGAATCACTATAATCCAAAAGCTCAACAATCAAGCTGAGCAAAAAAAATGACAGAAAACATATGCATTTAAATGGCTTATGAAAAAGAGAATGAACCAGCATTCTCGTTATACAAGCTGCGCTAGGGTGACATGTCAACGATAAAAAAAGCCAGCACAGTTACACAGTGGTAGGCAACATGTAAAAGTTAAAAAAAATTGTTACTCCATTACTAGACCACCATGGGTACATCAGATTTAAACTTATTCAGGGGCTTAGATAATCTACGTACATGTGTAGAAAATAAATTACTCTTCTATAGTTCCATGCATTGACAAACTAACAGGATATCAAGATATTTAACGAAGACTCCTAACATCAATGAATTGAAATGTTAAGAAGACCAAGGAAGCATCAATGAATTGCAAACGTAATCAGAAAAACAGAATTACAACAGCCAAACATCCAGGCCTCCTTGTTCAGATGAAAGCAATAAATCCCAGCATTTTACCTGGGCCATGATCTCATCACCAGGGTCAATGAAAGAATCTGCAAAAGAAACCTTAGCTGGCCTATCAACACCAAATGTCACATCTCTCTTTTGCAGACGCTTAAAAGCATCCATAGCATCCGAACGGGAAGAGAACTCCAAAAAGGCAAAGCCCCGATTAGTTCCATCAGTCTTACTGTCTTCGACCAATGTCAAATCCTCCACAGTATCAATTCCGTAGTTTTTCAACTTTTCTTTCAGCTGGAAGCACATTGAACATCAGTGAGATGGCTATCAATTAACTTTAATTAATTTTACACAAGGGATGAGGCTTTAGACAATCTCAAATTGCCTGAATCTACTTACAGCTTCCTGGGTCCATGTCTTGCATATATTACCCAAAAATAGTGTATCACTGTCTTGACTTGGCGAAACACCACATTGTTTCCCATGAACCTGGAATTTGGTGGTAAAAAGGCATGGTTTAACATGTTATTAAAATCTGCTTCCTATTTAACTATGACTGGGTGAGGGAAATACCACAGGATTTTTTAGCTCTACACAAGCTCGTTTTGCCTGCTCCACAGTTGCAAAACGAAGGAATGCAAATCCCTTGTTCTTCTTGGACTGAGCATTCATCATAAGCCTGACTTCAGAAACCTCTCCAACTTCACTGAACACTTTCCTAAGGTCCTCCTCAGTAGCATCTTTGTCCAAGCCCCCGACAAAGATTTCAAACTCCTTTCGTTTGCGTCTCTCCTTAAACACATCATGCTGCTCCTGCTCCTCTGCGTCTGCCATTCCAGCATGCTCATCAGCAGCATGTTCCTCCTCCTCGGGCTCCAACTCCTCCGGAGGATCTTCCATCTCTCCCTCAGGTATATCATCACCCTCTTCATCCTCACCAACATCCCCATCACCATCCTCAACTTCCTCCTCAACATCAAGTACCTCTTCTTGAACATCCTCTACAACCTCCTTCTCATCATAATCCTCACCAACATACTCCTCAGGTTCGGATTCTTCTGGATCATTATCCTCAAGGTCCAACCGTTCCCCTTTTTCATATTCCTCAACAGAATCTTTCACATCACTGTCTTCCCCTGTCAGGCATAAATGCAATGAGAATACTTACATGTGGCTTAGAGGAATCTCGATTATCCAGAAACATTCCAACAAAATGGAAGTAATCCATGAACAGTTATGTTCCTTTATTACCAACTTAAACAGATGCGATGTTAGCTGAAAACAATGTAATAAGCAGCAAGAGCATATAAAGTTTCCATCAAACGACCATCCTTATAGGTCAGTTGCTCTGGTATTTGATACTTCAAATTTGAAATACATTTGGGTGCAACTTGATAACCAGTATATGCAGATCTACCATACACAAACAGGTATAAGTAGCATCGTAGAAGAAAGAATAGACCACTTTGAAGTATTATTCCACCTTGATTAAAAAGCTCCATTGCTTCCTTCGCCTCGAGCTGTGATTTTTATACCAAATGTCCTACTTGATAAGAATATAAAAATCTAGGTTGATTCTTCTGATGTTATAGTACTAGATGCCAAAGAAAATAGATGAACGGTGATAGTTCAGGAGATAAAAATTCGCTAATATACATCGCACTCCTCTATAAGTCACCTCCTTAGAAGATGGTGGATATTAAACAGACTTAAATGCCTGTCAACCTTTAAGCTTCAGAGCCTCAACTACCAGTAAGAATACTGCATGTTGGATACAAGTTTTTACACCTATACCTCAAGAAAAATACTTAATTTTCTTCAGAGTTAATAACAAATGGAAAACCTCTATTTGACCCAAAACCATCCACATAATTGAAATTAAGATCAACCCCATAGACAACAAATTTTTGGCCAATGTCAGGATCTCAAGGGAGGTCAAGTCAATTTCCAATTCCTGGGGAGGTGAGAATGAATTGTTATCAACCACCAGTCTTTATACTATTCAAAATAATGTACTTCATGTCAATTTGAAGCTCTCCAATAAACACTGCAGCATTCGTTATCTACAAATGTGGTCGCTAGCAAATTTTCTTTGTGATGTTGGAGATAAGAAAGTGACTTGACATGACAATTTTTGAATTATTCCATTGTTCTCGTGTATTTGTCATGGCTCATGACTAACTAGCAATTTTAAGCCTTTTGCTGGTAGTATCTGGAAAGCCTTTGTGATGAAAATGTGAATTTACTCCCTTGACATAATGGGTTGCTCTTTGCTGACAGGAAGTTCTTTATTTACTACAAAATTTTAATGTCGGGCCCTCAAATGACTTGATACATAAAGAATTGTAACTTCACAACATTGTCCAATTTCTTCATAACACAACCTCCATTTTTTAATACCTAACTCTTTAAAAAGACAATTCCTTTCTCAACTGATATTCCACACCACAATTATAGAAAAACAAAGCAAAATGAAATTTGATGTATTAAAAAAGCCAATCTTTTTAGTCTCGCATGATTTGCATCTAGCTATATTCCTACCTGCTACTTTCATTCCTGAAATCTTGCATATCAATGCATAAGCGTCAAACTTCATGCTTCAAGTATAAATATTTTATATGAATATTATACTAAAGGAACGACATTTACACCTGTTTTAGAAAATAACCCATTTGAATGTTTGATTACCCAAGTCAAATTCGGGGTTCTTTTGTGAAAGTGGGGAGTATTTGCATATGCTAACAAAACATAAATCACGTAACTTAATTAGGCTTCTTTAAACCAGCTAAACAAAATCGTCCACAAAACCAATTCTATCATCTAAAACGCAAGTCAAAATTCTGAATTTTCCCTATGACGGATCTAAAAACCATATATAATCAGGTTAGAAAACGTAATTAAGTAAACTTAATAAGAATATCATATGCAAACTTACTCTTTGAACGATTAATCCCATTATCAGCCACCGGTTTCTCCTCGACCTTTTCCACTTTCTCTTCATTGGCATCTTGGACCTTCAAGGCGTTCGCTTTTTTAACCTCCTCTTCCTTAACCTCAACTGGATGATCCTCCTCTTGTTTAGCCTCAACCGGCGAGTCCTCAACCGGCTTCACGGATTCTTCAGGCACCACCGCCGCTACTGCCTCCGCAGGATCAGGCTGCGCCGCCGCCTTCGGCGTTCCTCTGGTTCTTCCGCCTCTTCTCCCTGGCCCGACTGACTTCCTCGCCGTTTTCGGAGGCATCGCTCTCTCCTCAAGTTGTGTAAATCGATCTGAAAATTGTCTAAGAACTCTTGAATTTGATGAATCAGAGAGGAAACAAGGATATATGTTACTTTGCTTTGAAACCCTAGCCCTAGTTTACTTTGAATGGTATTCGGACAACTCGGGTCGGGTTTGCTTTCAGATCCGCATACCAGATACTTTGGCACGCGATTGAATTATGCAATTATGATTGATGATTCGTAAATATCTTACTAGGATAAATGTGTCATCGTGTAAAGGATGTGATAATAGAGATTAGATAGGAATAAATATTCAGAGTTAGATTAGTATTTTAATATCTTTTAGTTATCTACATGTAACTCATCCCTACATAAAGGGTTTATGATTAATGACAAATACAGATTCATTATCTCCTTCCTATTGTTGTTCTATTTCGTTTTTCTTTTAACACGTTATCAGCACGTAAGCTCAGACCGCGGTCGCCACCTTTAGATGACTGTTTAATCAATGTTGGTGAACGGTCGTTCAATCCTGCTATTCACCACCATTGATAAGTTTGTTTCTTAATACCGCGGTTCAAATAAGTATCTCTATATAAATTATTTTGCTTGTGTCTTGTCTGCCATATAATCCCACTGCATCACTAGCTAATATAATCTTGAGATTAGACGTTGTTTGGTCGGAATTTTCTTTTCTTTCTTTGTTGGAAACCGTCGTCCGGCCATAGTAAGCAACGGATGAATTAGGTTTTACTTTTCCACTTTTGGAGATGATTTGAAAACCATAATTTTATTTATTATTATTTAAATTGGCTGCGGAATTTTTTTTTTTTCATCTATCTTTCTCAATTCATTATATGATAATATTATGGTGAAAAATATTTTTTTTTTCTTTTGGTACGTGGTTATTTGATTTTAGTTATGGATGTATATAAATTTTTAATTAATTGTTATTAATTTAATTTTGGATGATCTCTTAATTGATTTTACCATATTATATATTTAAATGCTTATTTAAACTGTTAGATAATTTAATTATGAATGTAGTTTAAAATTATCTTGTCTGTATATATTAGATGTTCATCTTATTCAAAAATTTGTTTTGATTATGAGTTCCTACTCATAATTTTCATTTCTTAAAATAATTTTGGAAGTTACACTTCCAACCCCCATATATTTTGGTCTTTTACCAAAATCTTCATAAAATTTTATTATTGTGTTAAAATTTTGGAATATGACTTTATTGTTAAAACCCAAATTTATTTGTCTCATGACAAAATCTTTCAAAGTACCATTAAGATATTAAAATTGACTTCATATGTCAAACTTATATTCATTTTGACCTCTTGCCAAAACCTCTATAATTAACAATGATATCTTCAAGTTAAATAAATCGCAATACACCGAAGGATTTTGTCAAACGGGTGTAAATAGTCCTAAGGTTATACGGACTTAAGCAATCCACGTGATTCCCCTTTCCTACCTGTAAATCCAAATGTGTGTTTGTGATTTACGTATGCAAATTGAAAATTATACGAATGGAAATGGGTATATATATATATCAACTCTAATGATATGAAATGAATACATATTTAGAGAAATTAGTGTGTCAATTAGTGTATTCTCTAGTTTGTTAAATCATATTTTGTCATCATAAAGAACTTTGAGACAATGACACATACATGTTTTGACATAACCATGTGGTACCATGATCATGACATAGAGATCCATGTATTGAAAATACGCATAGACACATTATCTGATTGAAAGGCAAAATGGAACAATTAACCAAATTGCAATTGTTGACTTCAACAGCACAAGAAGCAATACCGCTATCATAATATGCCCTCTCGAATACCTATAACTTATATATGCCCCAATCCTTAGCTAAGACAGGAATGAGACCATCCTAAAGCTAAGACACAATACATAAATACTCTATACAAGGTGATATTTATGGACATAAAAATCCAGAATACGGGCCATTAAAGTACTTTATGGTTCTGGTTTCGACACGATGAACGCATGTCGTATTATTGTCCACATGAATTATTACACTCCTAGCACTTAGTTGTACGTTTAAGGGCCCACCACCCTGATTGTCTTATCAATACTACATGACTTAGAATGCTAGATAATTTACACCAGAAGAATTTGATGATTATTGCATATACATTGAGATCAATGTAGAGTCTCCTATACCCCATGAGTAGATATAAAATGGTCTCATAGAGTGGTAGAAGGTGTCATCAAAAGAATGTAGATGATAGCTAGAGCATTGGTTATGCGCACCAATTTACATACATCTACATAGGTTATGCAATGTTACATGCAACTTTACCAATTTGTTTTTAGACCTACTACTTGCCAACCAATATCATGCATACCAGTTGGTAACTAGATAGAAGTCTGGTCTTTTACATTTATGCATGTTTGGTTGTGCAGTATATGTGCCAGTTGCGCCCCACCAGCGTACCAAAATGGGACATTGAAAACGATGAAGTATATATATGTTGGTTATGAATCTTCAACAATTATCCGCTATTTAAAACCTTTGATTCGTGCTTCTTATACTGCATGATTTGCAGATTGTCACTTTGATGACAGTCTTTCCGTCGTTGAGGGGAGATAGAAAAAAGTATTTTTCAATGGAACGACGTGAACTGTCATGAAATATTTTCATTATATTTTATTTTGATTCTCAAACTTCACAATGTAAAGTTGAAGTCAAACGAATCAGACTCGATACCTAATACGTTTAGTGTTATACAGGAAGTGACAATATAATATATACAAGCTTCAAATATACCCGTAAAGTTAAAAAGTCCCTAAACAATGGGCACAACGTCGCTGAAAAGAGTGTTGCAATCACACATGGTGGAGGTGTGGTTGAGGCCATAGCTCCCAAAAGGAAATGGGGGAAGCTACTTGGTTCGATAGATACTCATCTAATGGAAGAGAAGAGTAAGGCACAACCAATATTTATCATCAACCTTTTATGTAATTATATCTGGTTATAAACTATGTCCATGAATCATTACTGGAGGACGCTCTGAAGTTAATATTGATTCCAAAGATCAAGAAAATCTCGAATGAATATGAATCGCTGGGCACATCATACCTAATGATGATATATTTGCATATATTGTTGCTTATGAAATGATAATGCACAATGATATCGAACCATGCTTAGTTGGAAAATATCAACAAGAGCAAATTGGCCTAAATAAGCAATCCAGGATAATTATATTATTTGACAAATGAACAGGTATTTGGTTTGGTAGTGTTAACCCACCAAATGTAAATCCTGTAAAACATAGATAAATCATTTGTCTGAGAAACGTAATGAAAATAATTAAGTCATAATGTATAAGACTCTCCTTTAGCGCAAGGTTTCTTACAAAGCCCTGGATTGACCACGATAACTACTCTTTTGTGATGAACATTATAACTTATGCTAATTAACTAGCATAGTACTTTCCGCAAAACTGGAAAATGCAGTTCATTGATGTGGTTGAATATATCTACGGGGATCTAGATTAAGAGATATATAAAAGTATTTGATGGAATTACTTTGATCAAATTAAGTAACTCTAAACCACAAAGTGCTCTTTTAATAAAGTTGAAACACATTCTCTTTATAGAATGATCAATGATAAACCTTGCCCTTGCGTATTTATTTAAGAAAACAAGTTCCAGATTTTTAATGTGGCTTAATATGTTGATGTATGAACATAATAGACACTCTTGATGAAATAAGAGAAACCACAAGCTACTTGAAATCTGAATCTGAGATGAAAGATCTTTGGGAAAACTTGGTCTTATCTAGTTACCTGAGCTATGACACCAAGTTTGTGGAATATTAATCCACTGATGCGCATATGTCTCAAAAACGATCAAGCGATTTAATCTGGACAAAGCACGTACGACTAACACTCCCATGATCGGGAAAAAACGACCTAAGGAAGGAAAGGTAAAGTAACAACCAAGAAAGATGGCGCTCTCTCTCTTTGGTGCGACTATGGAACTAGGGTTTTGCATGCTTGATCGATGGTGTTTTTCATGCTTTCTGATTGGATTTCTTAATTCTGGACATCGGGATCTGATCGAGAGGGTAAGATTTGTTTAGCGCCTTCTATTTCTTGAGTTCTTTTGTTGCTCGTCGTGTTTTGCGGTTCTAGGGTTGGGTCGCCCTACCAGTTTTTGTCTCGGCGTTTTCTAGCAGGGTAGGGAGGCGATCGGAGGTTTGCTTGTTGTTGGATAGGGTTGCCGGTGGTTGTATTGGGCTGCCGCTCTTTCTACATAGGATTGCCGGCCTTATTG
>LUCG01145182.1:0-15004 GCA_001633085.1 Carthamus tinctorius
TCATGACCAAATTACACAAAACTCAAAACCATCAACTCCATCAAGTATAGCTCAAATTGGACATCAAAATAAGTATGTAAATCCACATATAATGTGATAAAACAAACAAGGTGTAGCGATAAAACATGTAAACCCAATTACATTATGTTCACAAAAAAGTGCAACCATAAATCGGTTCTTCAATGAAGTTCAATCTACATCGGTCGTGTCTTATTTTGTTAGAGATTTGATTAATGGCGTTTCAAAATTAAAAAAGTTGGTTGTCTTTTGAGTTACCGGTTCGGTCCGGTAAAAAACCGAAACCAATTGGACCAAAACCGATAAGAGGGAATTTAGAAAACCGAAAGCCGAACCAAAAATTATATACGGTGTTGGTTCGGTTCGGTTCGGTCGGTTTTCGGTTTGGTTCGGTTTTTTCGGTCCAAATGCTCACCCCTAGTGCAGTGTAAGAGTAATGATTTTTGTACTTTATTTCATAACAGTAACTTGTTACTTATTTTCTTAAAATCTGTTTATACCAACCTAACATATAACAACATCGGGATCAAATTTATCAACTATTATAAAAATCAAAAGGCCACTGTCACGTGGAAAACACGTGAATCATATTTAGACGATCATTGCTACGTGTTTTATGCATGAGTCCAAAATAACACATGTTGCTTTCTCAACTTTCAATCGGTTGCAATTTCTTTTCTACCGTCGACTTTATTTCATGTGCTTTAATAAGGTCGTGTACTTATCCATTGCTTTAAGGTAATTATCTTTACAAAATTAATACCATACCTTTGCAATTCCTTTTATGATTACCACCAAGGATCAAATTTTAGGTACCTTTAACAACACTGTTTCAAAACTAACTGATAATATTAACAAAGTTATAGTTCGATTGAGAATTCTTATCCCAGTAATCACCAAAACTCCCTATTTGCTTCTTAATAATGCTCCCCTAAGGCCGAACAATATAAATCATTGTGCAAATATTTTTACATGCTTATCAAAATCTAATTATTAAAATTACAAACAAATACTTTATTAAATAGATGCTATTATATATATACATCATCTAGGACCATGTTCAAATGAAAACTTAATTTTCATTGCGAATGTGGGGATAACCGAGAACGCGCTACGTGACATATTCAGTCTAAATAATCATATATTATCCAAACCAAATAATACAACATCCGGTACTATTTAGACCGAATGATACAACATCCAGTACTATTCAGACCGAATGATACGACATATAGTGTTATTCAGTCTGAATAATACTGAATACTGTATTATCAGTCTGGATAATACATGATTACTCAGACCGAAGATGACACATCCCACGCTCTATACCGTCCCCACGTTCGTAACGAAATTTGAGTTTCCAGTCGAACTTTCGTCTATACATCTATTTATATCAAAATCAGATCAAGTGACATATTAGAAATCAAATACTTTAAATAGTGTGATAGAATTGATTCCATTGTCTACTCAAATAATTGTTACAAAGAGGGGGAAAAAGGGGAAGTAAAAAAGGAATCAAAGAGATAGATACAAAATATATATATATATATATATATTAGAGAGAGAAAGAGAGAGAAGGTTTTTCAAAGAAGGAAGAGAGAGAAAGCTTCGTGTATCTCTTATTCTGGTCGTGGCGGATTCCATTAGCAAGAAGTCATCATCAATCTTCTTTCGTCACAGTTTGAACAACTGAACACATACTACTGTGTGAGAGAGAGAGGTTGTAAACGGCGGCGGTCACGGCAGTGTTAGATCTGACAACAAGTATGGGTAGCAGAGGCGGCGGCGGCGGCGGTGGAGGGAGTAATAATGGCGGAGGATCACAAGGGATACCGGCGGCCTCAAGGAAGATGGTACAGAGCTTGAAGGAGATAGTAAACGGAGTGCCGGAAGCTGAGATCTACTCCACGCTTAAAGAGTGTAATATGGACCCTAACGAAGCCGTTAATCGCCTTCTCTCTCAAGGTGAAATCAATTCTTGTTTTTGAATCTGTTACTTTCGTTTAACCTAATTTGATGAATTCGGAAGTCTGAAGAATGGTTATTTAAGTGTAAAAATCGGAAAAATTGAAGCCTCGTTGTTGTTTTTGTGGTTTTTTTGGGGGTAATAGAAACATTGAATATTAACTCGAAGAACCTGTAGATGTTTATGTGAACGAATAAAGTCTAGTTGTGTTTGTAATTTTTGGATTTTATATGTTGGTGTTGGTTCTTAGGGTTTAGTTTGAAGGAGGTGAAGTGGTATTATTATAATAAGCACTCGCTGGAAGGAAAAGAAGATATTTTTAAGCCGTTTATTGTTTCATCTGTTTAAGTTATTTTTCTCATGATTTTATTTCCTAATCTGTTTGTTTTAGATAACCATATTCTTTTTCCAAATTTGCTTGCTGGAATCTTTGAAGCCTTTTCGATTTTTATGTTTAATGAAAAGGATAGTTGGCTTTGTGGGTTTATAGTTTGGTTTTGTACTTGTGAAATAGAAGTTAAAGATGTTCAGTGAAACTGAGCTGTGGCCGTGTATGATTGATACTTGGTATTTTATTATAGAAGTTGAAGCATTATGCATTGCACTAGGATTGTTCCTTAGGTATTTGCCCAATACTCGAATAGAAGCAAGGCTTGTAAGAATCTTCAACCTGGGCACATCAAACATGAAAAATTCTCCTAAACCGATGATTACTGGAGGGTAAACTTATGATGCTCAAGCTATGCACATGCTGCGAGTTGCACTGATTGATAAGGGTCATGAACATTGTTTGGTGAAGCATCATAACTTATAATTAAATCTAAATGTATGAGTATCAATAGTTTGTGTTAGTATTGGATTAAGAAAATTTTGTATCTAGACTGATTTAGCCTTAGCTCTATTGTATACAAGCAGAGTGGTTAATCATAATTGTGTTCCTTCATGTACGATTTTCCTCATCTAGTCAATATCCATTTTGATATGCATGTGTTTTTGTTCAACTTCCTTCAGTGATCCGCATTAAACTTGTATATAGTAACTTCATCATCCTGACCCACCTATGCTAGATTCAAGGTTGAGCTGTCTTTCAAGCTTCTGCTGACGTTAAAATCTGTTTCAGTCTGAAATCGTTGATCTTTTTTTCGTTACAAGATATAAGGTTTGAATGTTCGTTTGAGATTGTGCTAATGTTAAAACAAGTTCTAATATGAGGTTTACTGATTGTCTAGATACTTTCCACGAGGTGAAGAGCAAACGAGAAAAGAAAAAAGAGGTGCGTGAACATGGACACATGGAACTTGTGTTGTGGTTTCAATTTTTCAATGGCTGATCTCCTATTCTAATTTCATTTTGGTGCATGTAAAATGGCCAACCATGTTGCCTAAAGACTACGAAGGATAAACATATTTCATCTTTTTGCTTACGGTTTTGATATAAGATTGTATTCCTTTCACTTCTTTCTTGATCGTGTGTGATAATCAAATTCTGCATATGTGCACTATTTTGGTTTGTATTATACATGTTGATTTTACTTTTTGTAAGCAATATTGCAAGAATTTTTTACATAAGCTGGTCACTAGATAGAGACACCCCGATGTCGCTACCTGCAGTGTAAATTCGCCTTACATTTATGATACACACACTTTGCTGTCTATTTCTTTTGCGTTGCAATCTACAGGGTAAATGGCTGCACATGCCATCAGTTGTGTTAGGCTATCTGCCTGTATCCAAACGTATATAGTTCTCTTCAATGTTCCAATTTACTGCTGATGCTCTTATGCTGCTAGTATGAATAGCTTATTATTGAATTTGTCTGCATTCAGTTCAAGGATACAACAGAACCCAGACCTCGTGGTGGTGGTAGCACTTCAACTCGCGGGGCTAGAAGTGGTACGGACCGATATGCTGGACGTAGTGGATCAACCCAGTTCAACTCTTCTGGTATACAATTGCTATAAATTGGGAAAAATGTTATTTGCTTTTGATTCTGAAAAAAGAACTTTGACTGCTGATGTCTGTATGCATTCTTACATCATGTTTTTTTAGAGTCTGGCGGATTGCACGGAAAATCTACATACAAGAGGGAGAATGGAACGAGTTCTTTCACAGCTTCAACCGCACCAATTTCTAAAGCGGCACCACGTAATGCAAATTGGCATCAGACAAATTTCAGGTTAGTCATGTAAATACAATTTTATTGGGCTTTTAAGCCGTGTGTAATTAGTCTGTTTTCATTTAAGGAGATTCAAGATATAATTGGAACTTCACTTTGCTATTTACAAAGAAATATATGTAAATTGCTGAAACATGGCTCTGAGTGAATTCTAGTTACTTATATATGAATTGTGTACATTGAACTGGTAGCACAGATGAAGGAGAGTGAATTTTAAGTTGAAAGAGTGGGGGAAACGGTTTTGGAATCTCATGCCTTGCACATTAATCATTCGAAGTTTGAGTATGTGTGGTGCAATCTCAGTAGACGTAATGATAAAGGCGTGGAAGTCAGCATTGGCCTGCATACGTGTAGTGTGACAGGAAGGTCTGCTAAAATTGTATGGTAAAATTTATAGGGTAGCCATAAGACCAACCATGTTGTATAGGGCGGAGTATTGGGTGATGAGAAAGGCACATGAAAGGAAGTTGGACCTGTGAAAATGAGGACACTCAGGACGACATGTGACTGAGCCATGTTGGACATGATACTGGATGAGGTCTTTCCAGCAGCATTGGGTGTAGCGCCTATCACAGATAAATTAGAGAGGGAAGACTTGGTTGGTTTGGCATGTTCGTAGGAGACATATGTAAGTAGGAATATGAGCATAACAGTCAAGGGGGCGAGGAGGACATGGGAGGCCTGGGGAGCAACTGAGATTAGATGTGGCAGCTTTAGACATTTTCGAAGGCATGACCTCAAATAGGAGTTTGCAGAGGCACATGCTTAGTGTAGAAAAGAGTGTACACACTTGCGGCTATTGTGGTCGGGGGAGGGGGCTGGAGGGGTGGAGAGCAGACGTCAAGGTATCAGAGTGCTTGGACAGGTATATCAAGTAGCTTTTGCACGAGAATTGTTGGAGGGGTGTTTTGGTAATATTCCGTGGTCGGCCATTTATGATTTTATTGCAATGATTTCCAGATCCAACGATTTTAGTGCCCTTACTGGTGTAATCATTTTTCATGTTGTTTCTCATGCATCATTGCTCTACTTTCTCTACGTAAGCCTTTTCAATTTGATTTCCTGTTGTACGTGCTTTTGGAGTCGTTTATGTTTCCAAATTGTTTATGGCAAAACCATGTTCACAAATTTTTTTTTTTTCGTTAGTTGATGCTCTTCAGGGAAACAACCACTCTAGAGGAAGGGTCCGTGCACAGTTTACCGTCCCTAGATCCTAGTTTGCGTGGGATTTACTGGGTTTGTTAGGTTTATACATGGGAGGTTCAAGAATTATACCAGAGGATTGTGTGACATATCTCATTGGGTGCAAACATTCACATTTGACCTTCTATCTTTTTCTTTGCTATGGAGTTTGTAGAGGAATAATTTATAAATCCATTTAGCAACTGCTTGAAAAGACTTTTTTTATTTTTCGTGGCTGCATACACATGCGCATCTATGCTCTCTCAAACCAAGAGGATGTTGATGCTGAGAGTTGTGGAGGTAGTTATCCAGCGCAACAGAAAACTCATCCTTTTGTCTAGCTTTACCTTAAATACCCCATTAAACAAAAAAAGAGATAAAAAAAAACTAACCCTCTGATATGATATGATTCTTGTTTTTAGACATTTTTCTGTCTTGACTTTCTACTTTTTCTTTGTTATTGGGGATGGCGTTCGTTGGGCTTGGAAGGTTGATACTTGATAGTGTAAACAGTTGTTCTTTTGAGTTTATTCTGCTGTTATAATTGGTATTTGATGTTTGTTTTTATTAATGAATTGGTCAGCTCAGAAAATTCAGTGGCCTTAGACCCAATCTCTTTGACGTGCATGATAACTGACATTTTATTTATGCTTTGGGACTTATGCTCTTGATCTTATTCTATAACTGATTTTTAATGCATGATAGTATCAATTCTATCAAATTTAGCACTGCACATTGACTTCTAGGTAACTAGAGGGGCTGGGTGGACTTAAGAATATTGCAACTGTGTTAATTTGATTGACTTGAACAATTTAGTTTTAACCTGTTTATTGGTATTGCTATTACAGTGATGCTCAAGGCCCTGAAAATGAAGTGCCAAGTTTTTGTGCAGTTGATGGTGTATCAGTTTCACAGCCATCTTCTGGATATCAATCTGCTTGGGGTGCTTCTGGTCAAAAATCAATGGCTGACATTGTTAAAATGGGTAGGCCACAGAACAAGGCTTATAGCACTTCAAACCCACCTCAGCAAAGTATCAATCAACACCATGTTCCTCCACCTCCACCCAATGTGTCACATCATGAGTTGCCTTCTGAGGACTATGCTCCCCAAGTTCCAGAGATACATCCTGACTATGGTGCTGCCGCAGACCAGTATGCTTCTCCTGATAATGAATGGCCTTCTATTGAGCAGCCACAGGCTGTTGGTGTGCATTCTGTGCTGGATACTCATGCAGAATCTGGGTTCAATTCTGGTCAATCGAGCTTGCCCTTTGAAAGAAGCAACCAGTATCTAGGGTATGAGACAAATGAGGTTGAGGAACAAGATGAAAGTTGTTCTGAAGAGGATATTGAGAACAATGGTGGACCTGCTTCTGTTCCCAGTAGGAAATTGCAGGAGGATACTTCTGTGACTGCACCCCTTTATGACAATGACTCTTATGGGGACCTGGACTCCTACCACCCTCATGATGCTGCTCGTGAGCACAAGGAAGGTAAGCTGGTCATTTTACTACAAGCTTCATTATGCTTACTAGCTAAGCACAATAACTTAATAGTCAATACTCCTGAAGTTTATTGATGTTAAACTTCATTACGGTAAGAGAACTGTGTGATGCTTTACATAGTGCTGAAACTCTAATTTGTGTTTTGTTTGTTTTAATATTGATCTTATGATTAGTTGCTTTGCTTTAGATGATCATGATGTATGCAATTATGGTTGTTCTGGAGATTGAAAATTCTGTTAAGTCCGTAATGCAGTTGGCAGTTAGTAGATTTAGAGTCATTTGTATAGAAGGGCTGGGTTCCGGTGAGCAGTTGAGGTTAATATGAGAAGTGGTTATTGATCATTGGATGATAAATGGATGCACATTAGGATGAGATGCACCGGATTCTAAAGCGCAATTCATGGGAGGGCATGAGATTAAAGGTGATCAATGGTTCAGATCCACTTCTCATGCTTCTCATGTTAACCTCAACTTCTCACACAATCCTTTGCCTTGTATAGAATTGTAAATAATGATGGCAAGTTGTCATATCGGTTGGTCCTTTATTCATTGTTGTAAAGAGAATGCTATTTTCCTTGTTAAGGATTTTATCTCCATAAACAAATAGAAAGATGGGAGGAGAACTACAAATATCTTTTGTAATATCCTTTTATTACTAAATTTGGTTTTTCCTCATTGATATGGATGTCTTCTATGTTACTTACTCCTGTTCCCAAGTGTTTTCTTCAGTCGGTAATTTTAGTCTGAAATTGAGTATTTAGATGTTTGTTTTCCTTTCGTGTCTCATCAGGAAGATATCTTTCTATCATGGTTTTATGATTTCATGTATATTAAACAGATAGTCTGCTTTTGAAATATACTCCTTGTTTGATTGGTATGATGCCGAACAGCTTGGTCATGAAGCCTAAGAGATCCTAGGGTTGGAGGTTTTCCTTAAAATCCCAATTTCTTTCCCCTTGTATAGTTTCAGACTTCGTGCCCTAGATCCTTCATGCATCAATGGTATCATAGCCCGAGAAGAGGAACCCAGGTTCGGCTAACTAGGAAGCCCCAATCACATCCTAAATTGATGGAGCCTTGAGTTTGTCCCACGAACAGCACTGCCATTGTCACCAACTCACCTTTGTGACTATGCTCACCTGTCATCCACTTTGCCATATCGTAGGGAACATTCCGTTTATCTTACAAATATGACCTCTTCTGCTGTTCTGCACTTCTGTTGCCCTTTGAATCTTGCTTTCTGCATTTTGTTTATATATGCAATGCCTTTCATTAGTTTGATATAGAGTGGTTGAATGGTCTGTTCTCTATCATGCTGCAAAATCACTTTAATCTGTAGTGGTTGTTATGCCTAAATCACTTGTGGTACATCTGGGGAGTAAAGAGGACTATAGGATTTTGATTGCTGGCTGCCCCTTGTCATCAAAATTTCAACAATGTTTGTCATCTTGGCAGCTTTTGAGCTTCTGCAAGCTTCATGGTTTGTTTCGAATTTACAGACAGTTTAGGCTGTTCTGTGAATGTGGGGGTTTTCAGAAATTCGAGGGGCTGTCAGCTGTGAAGCTTGATAGATTCTAATGTTTTCCTTGTCAAGAAAATAACGTGATGGATTTGTGGGCCTATATAGAGGCGAAACTGGTTGACTTATTAATTGATTATAATGTTTATTTCTGAAATATACTTCTCTCATAATTGGTGTAGTGCCAAACATATTGTTTTGAAGCTTGATACATCCTATTCTTTTGTGGTGTGATTTGTCGAATCCTAGCTCTCTTTGTAGCTATATTTCCTCCGTCATGTGCCCTAAATTGGCCGTACACGATTTGAAGTTTTAGTGGGATCGTAGCAACTAACATTGGTCTTTCTCTCGTTTCAGTAGACGAAGGTGATGCCCCTATATCATCGGTGAGTGCAAACATACAGAATCTTAGCATACAGGAAGAGAAGCACACGGAAGAACCCGAAGAAGATGGCCCTTCTGTAGTGATTCCAGATCACCTGCAAGTCCATACCGCCGATTGCTCGCACTTGAGTTTTGGGAGCTTCGGAGCAAGCATGAATTCTGGCTTTTCTGGACCCTTTGCATCGAGGACATTGATGAACAACGTAGAAGAGACACCAGCAGAACCATCTGTTGAGCATTCCGAGAACACGTAAAAAAACTTATCATGCAACCCTTTTTGTTTTGTTTTTCTGTTTGATTTCTTTCTTCTCATCTAACCATCCTTTTCAGAAATCTGGAGTACTACGAGGATGGTTCTGCAAGAACATCGGAGAGCAATCTAGTTCAAAGAACAGGAGCAAGTGCTGAGAATTATGATTTAGCTTCTGCTTCACAAACTGCGTCGTTGAAACAAGAGGATCCGGAAGTGATACATGGGAATCAATACGGATTTCCTCCGTCGACACATGCGCATACGTTCAATGGTCCCCAGTTGTTGAACCCGTCGTTTCCTCAGTCTCAGACACCTGCACAGACTCAAATTTCTACTCCCTTTTTGAACGTCATGGTAAGAATGTGTATAGTTCGGATACAAGCTCTCATATTCTCTCTCTATTACCAAGAATTTCAATAACTTGTAAGTAGGGGTGTTCGTCCAAACCTCCAAAATGCACAAACTGCACCACAAAACGTGGTTTAGAACTTCCGTGATGTGATTTGCAGTTTGGAGTTATCAAACCGCGGTTCAAACCGCACCGCAGGACACTTTTTATATTTTATATTTTTAATTATATGTAACATGTATATTATATATAGGTGTAGGATCGTGTGAAAAGTTGAGTTAACAATGAGAAGTGTATCTGAACCCTTGATCTCTTTTAATCTCATGCCCTCCCATGAATTGCGCTTCAAAAGGGCATTGATCCGGTGCATCTCGGTGCATATAATCCTAATGTGCATCCATTTCTCGTCCAACGGTGAATAGCCACTTCTCATGCTTTTCACGTTAACCTCAACTTCTCACCGGAACGTAACCCTATATATGTATCTATGTAATATTTTATTTTTGGACTTTGATATATTAAGTTAATTAACTTCAAGTTTTGGACTACGGTTACTTTAATGTTGATTTCAAATGTATTTTTAAACTAATAATTTTTGGATCGTAGGCATAAAGTGCGATAGGATAAACCACATAAATTGCATGCGGTGCGGTTTGAGGTTTATGCGGTGTGGTTTGCGGTTTGGGAAAATGCTAAACCGCATATGCGGTGCCATGAACACCCTACTTCTACGTGTTTTTTATCAGGCGACTTTTTACCAATTACCATATATTTATATTTATGATGATGATACAACCTTGCTTCAAACTGGCAGAATGATAGACTAAGAGGTTTTTTATAATAACATATGGTAGTGAGGTTGACTTATCACAATCGTTGCAAGTTTTTCCACCTTATTGATCCCATGTGAACTTCAAGCGAATGTACAAGTAACTAGTAGTTATTCTGTTTTCTCTAATTAAACCGTGGAAGAAAGTTGTTATTTGCGCTAACTTGCAATATAACTACATGTCCTGGTAGGTAGTAACAATGACAAGCGTCGTGTTAATGAACATCATGATTGTGATATGTTCGATAGAGTCAAGATGACGTCGTTGTAGTCCACAATTGATTCCAAGTTGGTTGTTGTCTTGCATGCATTACTTAAAATTACTTCTTTCTTTTGACTCTTCTGCAGCAGGCCGCTCACACCAACTCATTACCAAGCACCTTGTTGGCAGCTAATGGCCATCCTGTCAGAGAATCTGATCTGTCATACTCGCAATTTTCGGTTGGTCAATCAATGCCTACTAGA
Source organism: Carthamus tinctorius (assembly GCA_001633085.1). Classification (NCBI taxonomy): domain Eukaryota; kingdom Viridiplantae; phylum Streptophyta; class Magnoliopsida; order Asterales; family Asteraceae; genus Carthamus; species Carthamus tinctorius. The sequence continues at coordinate 10,646 of LUCG01145182.1, forward strand.
TATGGCAACTCAGCATCTTCCATCAGTGATCCAAGCATATCTATGGCCGAGGTACTCCACTGAATCTAGTTCTTATATGTGCCATGAACAATTAAATCTGTTATCTTTATGTGTTTCCAGTTGTAGGAGTCCAATTTTTAGTAAACAAGAAGTGGATGAAATGTTCTGCAATAGCAACTAGTATATATTGCTGTTAACATTAACAACCAATTATAATATTCTGGCTGTTTGGCAGTTGCTGAATGGTTTGGTGCAGAATGATTAAGAGGCTTTTATGATATAGTGCAAAATAAAATATGGTTGGTTGGTAATTGTTTAGAATCAGATACAAAATCATTCCGAGGACTTTAGAACCTTTAAGTGGCAGACTTTTTTTTTTGGCCAAACAAGATTCAGCTCTTAGTGATTCAGAGGTTGTCTCTTAATTGAACTTACAATTTTGAGAAATTTTCTTTCTCCAAACAGGCTTTGAAGACCGTGGGGCTCTCGTCATCTCAACCAGCACAACATACTCCAGCTGGAAACACTCATCCTACGGGACCTCTTCCGCAACACCTTGCTGTGCACCCTTACTCCCAACATACTCTTCCTTTGGGGGCATATGCCAACATGATCAGCTACCCTTTCTTGCCACAAAGTTATACATACATGCCGTCTGGTTTTCAGCCAGCGTTTGCGGGAAACAGCACGTATCATCAACAGTTGGCAGCCATTCTCCCTCAGTACAAAAATAGCGTTTCAGTCAGCAGCTTGCCGCCTCAATCTGCCGCCGTTGCTTCTGGTTACGGTTCGTTTGGCAATTCGACACCGATTCCTGGAAACTACCAAGTCAACCAAGCTGCAGGCCCTGCAGGATCCACCTTAAGTTATGAAGATGTATTGAATGCCCATTACAAAGACAACAATCAGTTGCTATCTCTTCAGCAGGTATTCTTCTTTGGTTTTTGTTACGCTATAACAAAATCAGCTTTATAGGACGTCAAATTTTTCTAAATTTGTGTCATGTGTAAAGGTGTTACAGTAAGTTGATAGGATGATTTTTAGCGTCGTAACAAGTTTTAAAAGGGTCTTGTTAGTTTTTTTTTAAATGAGATTATTTGAAAAAAGTGTATTAAAAACCAGTGTTATATTAAAATATGGGATCATGGAACACTTGTCAAAAATGTCATATAAAAAAGAATAATAATAGGGCATCTTATTTCAAAATCTCGTAAGAACCTGTGGGACGTCTAGGACTGTCCTATTGACTAATTGTAACCATTGTTCGAAAAGGCTCGCTGCAATGCCATGTTAAGCCTGAGGCACGCCAAGGTGTAACACGCGGTTTTTTGTAACATGATATTTTGTTTAGCTTGTCTTTTTAAGGTCTTATTTTTTAGTTTTTAATATACTTTAAGTTGTTTATTGTCATTTATTCATTAACAGTAAGAAAATATATGTTTATGTATATGATAATAGAGATTTCCCACCATAAGTCACACCTTGACAAACACAATGGCCTCCAAGGCTTGGTCTTGCCACCACGACACGTTGCACGCTATTTAGAACCTTGATTGCAAGACTTCTACGTAGTATGCACAAGGGTTGGGTTCGGTGAGAAGTGGTTATCAACCGTTGGATGAGAAATGAATGCACGTTAAGATGAGATACACCAAGATCAGATGCACCCGATCAATTTTCTTCTAAAGCGCAATTCATGGGAGGGCATGAGATTAAAAGTGATCAACGGCTCAGACCCACTTCTCATGTTAACCTCAACTTCTCACACAATCCTTTGCCGTATGCACAATTTTGTGGTCCTATAAACTTACATTTTATAAAACAGTTTATTAGGATATCTTATTCTTATCTGACCTCATATAAAGCCAATTTTGTTGTAGAGTTAGGTACATTAGGTCTCTGGTTTTTATGATCTGGGCATCCCTGGTTTTGTTATGGCAAGTAGTTCTCTTCAATTATAGAACCCATTAAGTTGATGTTTTTTTTTCTTTCCCGAAACCCATTAAGTTGATGTTTTATAAATAATGTTGGTTTGATTTTGTCAGAATGAGAACTCTCCAATGTGGGTTCACGGAGGCGGTTCGCGGGGTGTTCCAGCCAGTGCGTATTACGGGCTCCAGAGCCAGAACCAGCAGCAGCCGAGTGGGTTCAGGCAAGGCGGTCAGCAGAGTTACGGTGGAGCAGGTCTTAACTACCAAGATTTCTTCCATTCGCAGGGTGGGGAACACCAGAACCCTAATCCGAGGGAGGGCTCACAGGGCCAACCGAAACTCCAGTCGCAACAACAACTATGGCAAAACAGCTACTGATGGAAAGGTTTTTTTCTTCAGTAAGTTGTATCTTACTACTACGTGCTACTACTACTACTACTACGTACTTGATGGTCCGAGTGAGTTGACTCAGTTTTAACGTATGCGAGCTGATGATTCTGGTTAGTTTATTTTGTGGGTGTATTTTTCCATAAGTTTTAGATGTCGTTCGTTCGATCTAACCCTTTTTTTTTTATCATCATCGTGGTTTGGTTCATATCAAAGGAATGACAGCAAAAAGTCTCATCTTTTGTGCTTGTTTTTTCTTCATTCGTTACACGTCTTTATTTGGTTAAAAAGTTGATTACTAGCAACCCCAATGGCCCCGTATGAAACCTGCCTTCGGATTTGATGTGACTAGTGTGCATTGTCTGAGGCTAGCAGGGGCCCTGAGATCATACCTTGGACTTGTCTTGTATTTGGGCAAAGTCGCACCAGCTAAATGCCAGACCCCGTTACTACACAAGTTTAGATAGTCCAAATTTACGTCTCCTTGCCGTACATACGAATAAATATTTCATAATTTCTAAAGAAATACCAACTCTTTGGTGACATTTGCATAAAGTTAAAAACTATACACACACACACTTACACTTGGGGCAAGTTTATTCAGTAATCATATATTTTAGGTTCTTAGGAATCATCTATTTTTGAGTATTTATATGATGATGAATGTTGTTCGTTGTCAATATATCGTGATACTTACATACTTTATTAAGGCATCGTTTGGTAACTACAAAGTAGCTTATAAGCTAGCTTATTTTTGTGTGGACAAAAGGTAGCCTATAAGCTAGCTTTTTGAAAAGCTACTTGGAGGTAGGTTTTGTTGCTTTTTTTCAATTATACCCTTATTAATATTAATTATTATATCATAATATATCCTTTTTAGTAATTTTACATACCCATAAACTAGTTTTTGTCAAACATAATTTGTTCATAAGCTAGCTTATCAGCTACTAGTTGACTTATCAGTCAACAGCTAGCTTATCAACTAGTTTACCAAACATAGCCTAGGTTATTTGTTAAGAAAAATCCGCGAGTGGTTCCTTTGTTTTTTAAATACTCAAGGTTTATAAATGAAGTTCACATAAACATAGTTGGAGATATATTTGTATTAGTAGGAAGTCAATGTTTTCTAATTTTGAAATTACTAAATTTAATTTTCTTTGTTGGATTAAGTACACTAAAATGTATTTAAGTTGTCACCTTTTATCATTGTGTATATTCAACTTAAAAACTTATCATTTAATGTACTGAACCTGCTAAAATTGTCATTCTCTGTACTAAACTACCATTCTATGTATTTAAAAACTTACCATTTAATGTACCAAACTCTTTATTTAATAATGTTTTTTAAGTTGAGTACACACAATGATAAGTTTTTAAGTTAAGTACATATAATAATAAAATATGACAACTTAAATACATTTTGATGTACTTAATCCTTTTTTATTCCTGTACTTAGATTTTTTCATAAGAATATAAAACGTAAAGGCTACAACATCTATATATTTATTAGGAAATATTTTGATTTAGCTTACATTTTACAATGAACGGTCATAAAATCAAAAATGGAAAAAGAAAATGTAATATATTGTTGTAAATGTAGACTTCTAGATTATCATATATGAAAACTAATATGATCCACAATAACTAAGAGGTATGAAATAAATCATAGATTTTTTTTAACGGCAAAATACACATACCAATCTACGTCATTATCCATGACGGGACTCGAACCCATAACCACAAGAGAGGATGACACCTTATAAAACTCCAAACGCCGTTGGGATACAAGCCCGTTGGCTAAAAGAAGCACTTGTTAGTTAAATACACAAATTTAATAATTAATGACCAGTGATTATATTATCTGTAATGTTAACCAATCAAATCGGATTTTCCATATGAAAAATATTTTCAACAAAATAAATTATATTATAAAACTTAACATTTACCAAATGTTGGAGTCCTGTTCCTAAGCTACAGTGCTTACAAAAGATATATTTTTTTATTATTAAAATAATGAAATAGGAAGCATGGTCATCACTCA
>LUCG01145243.1:0-17762 GCA_001633085.1 Carthamus tinctorius
ATAAGCTAGCTTATCAGCTAGCTTATAAGCTAGCTTATTTTTGCCAAACACAGCCTTAGTAAAAAGAACTATACCCCATAGTCTCATCCGCCACCTAAAGACAAAAAAGCCTCCACATCTCTCTGCTGTTTGGAACACCGTAGAACCAACCCCAATGAAGGTTAGGTTAAAATTAAACCAATAACCCACAATCAATTTCGCCCCTTTTTCCTTCCCATATCCAGATCCCCCCTAATTTAACCTTTTTCATTCATCCCCTCCTCCATCTATCTCTGTTTCAAATCCAAACCGGTTTCTTGTCTGAGTTCAGATTATCCTACTTCTTTCGCAGCACATACACATGAATTAAAAAAGGTCTGATTTTTATTCGATTGTTACATGAAATTGCTATACTTGTTAATGATTCAAATTTCGTGTTTTCCCCCTTTTTTCTTTTAGGATGTCAATGTCATATGATTAATTAAAGTTTCCTTCCATCCCAAGAAAGATTCAGCTTTTGGTTTTGTGTAATTTTCAAACATGGTGGAATTCAAGAATATGACATGTGTGTTTCAGCTTTTTTTCTAGTTGGGTGATGTATTGTTATTATGCTTTAATGGAAGAACCCATTTTTGTAATTTACAACAAGCACAATTCCTATTAGGATATGAAGTTAAAAGATGAGCTCACTTGACATCATAGAGTAAGTGGATTGAAGGGATGTCATTTATATTGAAATGAAGAAATGGTGCATTTATATTTGTGTTTAGGTGCTTTAACTACCATCTCTATGTAGGGTGTTTTATTGATTGTGGAAGGTTGTGGCAGCATACTCACTACCCAAACAATTAGATTATATAGTTTCATTGAGGTGAAAGGGTGAAAATTTTTGGATTCCGGAAGAAAAGGAACACCAACGAGTTGATTCGGGTTTGATTTTAGGATAAATATGTGTAAATTTCCATGAAGTAGGTTGTGGGTTGGGAGGTATTCGTTAAGACTGAATCTAGTTTTGGGCTTTTGACGCTAAGGGTCTATTTATTAGCAGCTTAATGGGACTCATAGCTTATTCGGTTAGCTACATAATTGTTTGGTAGTTACATAATGATATAGAAAGTGGCTTAAGGGGCTGTTTGGTTGGTTTCCATTAAGTCTTGTATGGATAAAGTTGTGGTATGGGTTAATCTGTTTGTATAGTTGGGGAGGTTTTTCTTTAGGTTTCTTTTTCATAGATGCACGGAGGGTGGTTTTTAATTGGGAGGGGTAAGTTTGGGAAAAAAACTTGACCATCTGCATAAAGTTCCCCCCCTAAAAGCTTATTAAATAAGCCACTTTCTAAATCATTAAGCAGCTATCAAACCATCATAGCTGACCGAATAAGCTGCAAGTTCCATTAAGCTGTTAACAAACTTGCCCTTGTTAAGTAAGCTTCTAAAGGAGCTTTATGCAGAAGGCGAAGTGAACTTCAAACCTGTTCCTCCCAATCAGAAAACACGCTCTTTCCATCTACGAAAAAACGCTTTGAAACAAAACCTTCACAATCTATATAGGCAGTTTACTTTACTCCACACAGACAACTTTATCCATTAAGGACTTAATGGAAAACCAACCAAACAGCCCCTAACATCGCTTTGTTTTCAACAAGTTACTTGACCTAAACTAGATGAAAACCAGTCATTTTTGTCCATGTATAACATTTATACCAAGTTAACTTATATCTATATATACATGTTTATATTATGCTAATTGTTTTTCTACTACCCAGGCACCAGGATCTAAGTCGATAAGCATATTGGGGCCACGCATTGCCATCCTTTTAATCTACACAACGCGTGAGAGGCTCTAATGAATTCAATCAGATTGAAGTATAAGAATAAAAGATGGGATCTCATGTTTCAACCATACAAGTACTTAATTGGTTTAAACAATTGCCAAAAAGCCTCTTATCGATCCATAAGCCGTTGCACTGTCGAAACAAACCGGTTTTCAGAGAGAGGTTTTATTAGAAGATATCTGTCAAATTCTTCAAAGTTTTCTGGTGCTGCTGCTCCAAGATTTCTTGCAGGATCATACGCAAATTCTAGCACATCTTTTCGATTTTATAGCTCAGAGGGTGACGGACGAAATGCAAGTGAAGATAAACATGTGCCTTTGAAAGACGTATCCACGTCTGACAAGGGTAGTATCGGTAAAGAAAATATCAAGGAGGATGTGAGTCACCACGATGCACATGCTCGTCTTGGAGAACAAGATCAAAAGGAATGGCTTGTTAACGAGAAGTTGGCTATTGAAAGTAAAAGGAAAGAATCACCTTTTCTAACGAAACGGCAAAGATTCAAAAACGAGTTCTTACGGAGGGTTATTCCGTGGGAGAAACAAACGGTCTCGTGGGATACATTTCCTTACTACGTACAGTAAGCACTGAGCTTTTTGCGTTAATTTTGTACGTTATTTGCCTGTTAAAATTTTTGCTCATTTGACTATTAACTTATCCAATCACAGTGAACATTCCAAGAACCTTCTAGTGGAATGTGCTGCTTCTCATTTAAAACACAAGAAGTTTACTACCACATATGGTTCACGGCTAGATTCGTCAAGCGGAAAAATACTGCTTCAGAGCGTACCAGGTTCAGGCTATTGAATTTTCGTTTCATTAATTTTTCTTAATTTTCAAAACCACCTCTGATTGTAGACTTGTAGTTGCTCAAACGGGTGAATGATCGATGATTCTGATGATGCAGGCACTGAGCTTTATCGAGAGAGATTCGTCAGAGCACTTGCACGGGATTTACAAGTTCCATTATTGATTCTTGACAGTAGTGTTCTAGCTCCTTACGTAAGCTTATATCTCGAGGCAGTTATTTAGCAAATCGTTTTCCTGTTGTCATGGTTCTCAAAATTCTTGTTATTGGTTGCAGGATTTTGGTGAAGATAACTCAGAAAATGAATCAGATGATGAAGGTGAAGAGATTAGTTCAGAATCAGAAATTGAGGATGAGGCTAGCAATGAGGAAGAGTGGACAAGCAGTGGTGAGTCGAGATCGGATGATGAGGACATTGAGGCGCGGGCAGAGGCAGCTCTGAAGAAGCTTGTTCCTGGGGGTATTGAAGAGTTAACAAAGGTAAGATCTGAATATGGTCTTAAATCACACATGCATGTCAAAAAGTAATTGGATGCACATGTGCATACCGTCCAGATGAACGGTTACCGAGGGTTTCCTTAGTCTTTCATCTTTTTTGCGGTTCTCCTCTGAACCTGGCCGGCTAGGCTCAGAGGAAAACCGCAAAAAAGGAAAATAAAAAACTAAGGAACACCCCGGTAACCCTTCATCTGCGCGGTATGCACATGTGCATACAAGTAATTTGTCCTGTATGCACACGTGCATAAACACCATGAATCACCTTTAATTACTTGTATGCACATGTGATATGTACAAATGAATGGTTGTTAGGGTTGTTACTCAGTTTTTCATTTTTTGGGGGTTTTCCCTGAACCTCACTCTATTTATATATATTCGTGAATTCAACCTCTTAATTTCTTTTGAAGAGGGGAACACTGCAAGGAGAATATTAGCATTGCTGATCTGAGCATTGTATAACTTAAACAAACAGCATAAGCAGATGAGAAAATTTGAAACAGTGCAGAGTTATAGTGTGCATGAAATTCAGTTAAACACAAGAAATGTTTTGATGGTAGACTTAGTTACTTGCTAGAAAAAGGGATGACTCTGATTAAGAAAACTGTTTGCTAAATAAAGCTCCGGATTATATAAGCAATTTAAAGAGTTGGTGGCAACAAATAGGGACTTGAAAGAATTATACTGTTTTTTTTTGGAAGGGTGTCCGGGCCAAAGCGCGACTAATCCCGGCAATTTTTGGGGCTAAACATGGCCCCACTTAAATGTCCCCAGGCATGCGCACGGGAAGGNAGGCGCTATGAACCCCCGAGCGACAACCAATCCGCCACAACACTGTTGACCAATTATACTGTTTTGACGAGGGAATCATTATTTAGTGCTTATCTTCTTGCTCAAGCATACAAAATAAGTTAACTCAGTTTCTTGAGATTCTCCATTTTCCAACAATTATTTTGCGAAACAGCCACTTTTGTAGTTATTTTAGATAACGGGTTCACTTAGGAACTGTATAAATCTCTTGGTCATGTATCCTCAACAATGTGAAATTTCTTTGAAGTTATTTAGTTAATGAATTATGTTACATAATAATATAATATAAATGCTGAATTATGTTACATAAAGTGTTTCTTTAAAACCTCCATTTATGACAGAAGATTGCTGTTGTTGGGGAGAGTTCCTCTGAATCTTCAAAGCAGGAGGAGGTGGAGTCTTCCGAGGAACCAAAGGAGCCATTAAAGAAAGGTAGATTTTGTTTTGAGTCTATGTTACATTTCCATTTATATGCTGGCTATTTTCGTTCATTTGAGTCCCTGTATCTTTGTAACTGATTAATGCTTGCATATATGTCATAACCCAACTGTGAACCGTTTTGCTCTGTTTTTTGGTGGTCACTTAGTTTCATGTGGTTTATATCTACTGCCTTTCTCTTTCTAACATTTAAAACGAAATCTTCCACCACCTTCTCTTAGATTAATTCTTACCCTTTGTTTTTGAGAATTGGGATGTCTGAAAGTGATGATATAATTTCTTCCAAGAAGGTTCCCAAGCGTGTTTGGTATGTGAGACAATGGAGAACAAAAACCCGTTGTCCCATGTTTGGTGCGACATTAGATTGCGACAGGGACACATCCCATCGAAACAGACTAAACAAAAATCTGGGAGATAAAACTATTGGTTGATTACTAAACTACCCACGTCAAATTAAAACCCTAAATTTTAGAACCTTGCAGTTGCATAATTCTTTCATTCTTTCACACGCCTACCTCACCGTTATGTGTACCAAACGCACCCTAACAGATTTTTTGGCAGGACTGTGGCAATTGATGTGACCCTTTTTAAAAAAAATGCGGCAATTTCTTTTTGGTTTTTCGTCTTGTTGTGTCTGATCTCTAAAATCTATATATACATAAAATTTTGTGAATTTCTTTTTGGTTTTCCATTAATTAGTAGTTTTTTCTATTTTTTGTTTAGTGTGGGGACAACTAATTATTTTGTTATATACTTCAACTAGGGGATCGTGTCAAGTATGTTGGGCCTTCTGTCCATGTGGAAGAAGATAACAGGTAATTGTCTTCCTATGTTATCTCTTATTAGTAGTTTCCATCCCCAATTAGTGACTATAATTACTTTATTTGCCATTGCTTGTTGTGCATAATTTCTTAGAAATATGGCTATGTAAACAATGTTCTATTTTGGTCCAAAAGAGACTCTACTTGATGCTTTACAATTTTTTTGTGTGAGTGGGTAGTGAATGTGAACTTTACTTCTTACTTGATCTCTTCGTTGGACTTACGTTTCTTATTGCTTGTGAGCACATAGTACATGAACTTATAGGATCTCGGTTGTAATTTTCTAACATTTAGGCAGGTAATTGAGAAAATTTTCTGAGCAGGAACAAAATAATTAACATAATATAGAATAAAACAAAAACTAATTATAAAAAGTACAGTTTAGTTATAAATGACCTATAAGTGGTTTTTTCTTTTTTCCTACTGTTACCAAAAAATTAAAAGAGAGCCAAAAGGATTCGTACTTGCAACCTGTAATGCCACATGCAATGACACTACGGTAGGTGATATCCACTTTTTTGTTGAACTTAGGGACCTTTTACCAAAGGCTTATTTGGGTAAGTGTTCACCGGCAAGAGTAACCACCCTCACTTACCTTACCAGGTAACATTCTTGGCCATCAAAAGGGATTGTTGCCAAGCGTCTCCTGTCCGGTAAGGGCCTAAGATTCTCGGTCCTTGCTATGCCTCTTACTGGATAAGAGTATTGGTCCTTGCCATGCTCAGGTAAGGAAAGGGACACTTAGTTAAGCGTTTGGTGAACGGCCCCTTAGGGAACCACCCATCAAATTAAAGCGGATGCATCCTTAAGACCTCTATTTTCCCTATTACAACGGGATGATAGCCTAAGTCTAAATCCGCCCCGACATTTAGCTATGCGGTTTCTTTTGCTTGGGGTGGCCCAGGTGGCGTTGTTCGTGATCTTGAACTCATATGCATGTCTAAGTTTTCAAACCATGTAGTCTAGGTGACTGTATTGAGACCGCTCTAGTCTGGAATGGCCTAGGGATCGACATACTTAAAAATAGGTAAAAAACCATTATGCTTAGTAAGGGTTGTGGTATCAATGTGCATCTGTTAAAAAGTCCTCCACCTCAAGAATCCCCATCAAGTACGACTTAATGCTTATTTACATATCCAATGCATCACAGGATTTCATTGGGCTCGATAGCAACATCTGATGGTACAAGAAAAGCATATACCGTTATTTCGCGCAGGTGGGTTGGTAAGTCGTACTGACGTATGGAGGAAGAATCATATATGCCATGTTTTCTCGTATTGAAATTGACGAACAAAATTATTTCTTAGGAACCCAGTCTCTATCCCGTGTAGACATTGTCTTGCATAAAAACAAGTGAAGTTTAGGATGCATTTTGTTTCCAATTTATTATTTTTCCATCAACAATTTCCATGATGCGAAGATACATGCATGCACATCAAGATTCAAACTTCATGTATATTATTTCTAGAGCAAAACAAAGAAATCCCAATTGTGATAATTTGAAAAGTACTAAAATTGAAAATACCGAAGCACAAGATGGGGGAAGTACGAAAGAACAACATAATCACCTATGAGAACCTGAAAAATACATACGGTTTCTAAAATAAACAATTTAAAAACATCTGGGATGGCACTGAGAAGATCATAAGTGATGATTGACAAAGTAGAAATCCTTAGGCGAGTTGGGGAATCTGACACAAGTTTCTTTTCATTATGAATGGCATGTTAGGATTTCTTTTGTGCGTGTTTAATTTAGGGCTGGTTAACAAGCACTTGTTTCTTTCTTCTTTCAGTCTTGCTTCTATTTGTTACTGATTCAATGGTTGACTGTTGCTGCTTACTGCTTAACTGTTCTTGATTTCGACCTCTTTTCCAACTGTTAAAACATATGGTTCTGGACTTGGTTTTACTTGTCTCTGATTGCAGTTTCTGAGCATTATTTTCTTTTTCAGCTCTTGTTGTTATCTAGCATTATGGGAATTTCATTATAAGCGACAAATAGATGTTTTTTGAACATTGGTTGTAATCTCTCTTTTTTGTAAATTTTCTTTTTCTTCAGACCCTTGGCCACCGGCCAACGTGGGGAGATTTATGAGATTAACGGGGATAGAGTTGCGGTGATTCTGGATAGTACAGACGATAAGGCAGACGATGTGAAAGACACCGAGAAACTTGAGCAATCTGCAAAACCATCAATATACTGGATTCATGGTAACTTTTGCATATCTTTTTGAATTTCGCAAGAAATATCGGTGCATTTAAATGCAACCTTTTAGACATGATAAAAGTTAAATTAGATCCTTCTAGAGAATATAAGAACATTTTAGACATGATTTATCGTAATCCAAAGTTTTGAACTTGGTTTGTTGTATTGCTGACAGATCTCTTGTTTGTTTGCAGCTAAGCATGTCGAGCGTGATTTTGATACTGAATCCGAGGACTCTTATATTGCAATGGAGGCACTATCCGAGGTTACACATGCACTTCTATAGTTTCTACTAGGGCAAATTGCTGAAAATGCAACACAATTTGATCTGATTCTAATTTTGTGTAACATACTTTCAAACCTTCCATTTTGGTACCTCGGTTGTGCCATCTCAAACATTTAGGTACCTGGTTTACATATGAGAATGCATGAAAAAACAACGTACGTTGGTCAAATTCCTACATTTTGTAGCGTACTTTGATCTAAACGTTTGAGATATCAAAATTATGGTTTTAAAAGTATTTGCACTTTCTACTATGTCAAGTATAAAAAAAACATGAAAAGTAAAACGTTTGTTTTATTTGTTATTTTCCTTATCATGGTTGCAGGTGTTGAAGTCTGTGCAACCTCTTATCGTGTATTTCCCAGACTCATCTTTGTGGTTGTCGCGAGCTGTTTCAAAGTCAAATCGCAAAGAGTTTGTGCATAGGCTTCAGGAAATGTTTGACCAGATATCGGGGCCGGTTGTTTTGATATGCGGGCAAAACAAAGTCGCTACCGGATCGAAGGAGAAAGAGAAATTTGTAAGCTGTTCTCAAGGTTCTTTTGTGATATTCCCTCCGTCCCAAATAAGTGTCCACGTTTCTATGCTAGTCTGTCCCAAAATAAGTGTCTACACTTTCCAATTCTACCCTTAATTATGAGATAGTGAAATTCATTACTTCCTCTAATATTAAGGGTAAACATGTCATACGTTTCTATAATTGTTTGCTATTTTCATTGTGGAAATTTATTTTGGTACTAAGGGAGTACATGTTTATAGATTCTATTTTTATTTCATTCCTTCATATTAAATATGTTTGATGATTCTTATATTTCGTCTTCTCTTTTGTTAGCAGACTATGATCCTTCCAAATTTGGGCCGCCTTGCGAAGTTGGTAATTTCTCTAAAAAGAAGTTCTCATAATAATTTATTTTATTATTTCTGTTGGGGCAGGTTCATTTTGGAACCTTAAATATCTTGGGGACCAGAAACCACCTATTTTGTGAGCATATTCATTATGAATAACTGTCATGACAATGACATTCATCATGAATACTCACAAAAAGGGTGGTTCCTTGGTTGATAAAATATTTAAGGTTCCTACATGAACCTTCCTCATTTCTGTTAATGACCTAAAATTCATTAACTGCAATGGTTACTTTTATTCTTTCATCAGCCTCTCTCTTTGAAGCGACTTACTGAGGGACTAAAGCCGACTAGAAGGCCTGAGGATAATGATATTTATAAGCTATTCACAAATGTTATGTGCTTGCATCCTCCAAAGGTAATCTTATACTTTCTTGGCCCCAAAACAAGTGTCCACATCTCTATTTTAGTTTGTCCTAAAATAATTGTCCACTTTCAAAAGTTATAGTGTCGGACACTTTCCAATTCTACCCTTTATTATGAGATGGAGAAATTGATTACTAACTCTATTATTGAGGGTAAAGATTTCATTTTCTCATGGTCGATATTTATCTTGAGACGGGTGCTGACATCTATGTCATTTGTCTTTTTTCCTTTTGCAGGAGGAAGATCCCCTTAGAGTATTCAATAAACAAATTGATGAAGATAGACGGATTGTTATATCACGGAGTAATATAAATGAATTGCACAAGGTATATAACTATATTTTCTATCAAAAGTGAAATATTGGACATATGCAGCAAAATTCACACACACTCCTCGTCTTTGGTGAGTGAGATTTGAACCCTTGACCTCGAAGGTGGTTGGGATCTACCAGTAACTTGGGTACCATTGGGCCACGAAACTGCAGTTGTGTTTTATAATGCCGTAATTTCATGAATGCATTATTCATTTGTGGTTGATGTCTTTTGTCTATGAGTACCTAAACTACACCTCTATTTCAGGTTCTTGAGGAAAATGAACTGTCTTGCATGGATCTCTTGGAAGTGAATACTGATGGAGTTATATTGACAACGAAGAGTAAGATTCTTGGATTACTGATGTGAGAAGTTGAGTTAACATGAGAATTGGATCTTTAATCTCAAGCCCACCCATGAATCATGCCTGATCTGATGCATCTTACCTTGGTGCATCTCTTCCTAATGTGCATCCAACGGTTGATAATCACTTCTCACGTTAACTCAACTTCTCACCGGAACCCAACCCTAAATATATGTATGTATAAAATTTTCTACTCTAATAATCATCGTTTGTTCAAGTTAAGGAAATAGAGATCGGTTAATGGTATATATGACATTGGGCTAATCACTAGTGCATGTGATTTCATTATAGGACAATGGGGAAAGTTATGAAGTAAATATTCATAATGATTGTACATAACCATACATGAATATTTGAGTTTCAAAATATTTACGGTTCTCAAATGAACTTGCCCCTAGGACAATGAATATGCATAGATAGGAATACATAATCTTGGCCCATTTTGTAACTCGTTGGTTTTGAGATGGGTCCTATTGGTGGATATGGAGCGTAGTTCGAGTTGTAACCGACCCTTGACTTTGTGGATTTGAACTTTGTAAGAATTTGGTTATAGCTGAATGTTTATATTGGAATTTTGATTTAAATTTGCAGAAGCCGAGAATGTTGTTGGCTGGGCTAAAAATCATTACTTGTCCACTTGTGACCTTCCTTCAATTAAGTCGGATAGATTAAATTTGCCCCGCGAAAGGTATTCATCGCTCTCTACGTATTTTTGCTTTGCCAAGAGTCCGTTTCTTATTTTATTTTGTTTCCTATAATCTATCACTTTATTTTCGCACACTTTTAACAAGCTGGGGGTCTTCAGAAATACAACCAATCTACTCTATGAGCTTAGAGATTAGGTCTGTGTACATCCCTCCACTCCAACCATATATCGGCTTGTTTGGTTTTATTTTTTTGTGGGCCCGGTTTATGAAATGGGAATTTGTAATGGAGTTGAGAAATGAATTGATATGGAGCTAAAACAATTGGCTCTAGACTTTCTTGAATTATTTCCTCTAAGCTGACAAACCTTTTCAACCTGAAGCCTTGAAGTTGCACTCTTGAGGCTAACAGAGCAGGAATCGATCTCTAAGAAGCCTGCACAAAACCTAAAGGTCTGTTAAAAAACCTCCTCTTTTATGCATCTCTTTTGCACAAGTTTCACAAGCTGGGGGTCCTCATGGAAACAATTACTCTACTATTTGAAGTAGAGGTCAGGTCTAAGTACATCTTACCTCCCAGACCCACCTCCGGGTGGCATTACTCCCCGTGTTTGGTTTGGAGGTCAGGTCTATGTACATCTTACTCCTACCAGACCCCATCTTCGGGTGGGATATACTGGCCTCGTTTGATTTAGAGGTTAGGTCTACGTACATCTTACCCCTCTTAGACTCCACATTCGGGTGGGATATGCTAGGCCTGCTTGATTTGGAGGTCATGTCTACGTACATCTTACCTCCCTAGATCCCACTTCCAGGTGGGATGTATTGGGCTCGTTTGGTTTGGAGGTTAGGTCTACATACATCTTATCCCTCCTAGACCTCATTTCTAGATGGGGCATACCGTGCTTATCGTTTGATTTGTGATGCTAATTGTAACAATATCTATCACGATGACTTGTGGCAGAACCTCGCCAAGGATGAGTACGAGAGCAACTTTATATCAGCAGTCGTCCCTCCTGGTGAAATCGGTATCAAGTTTGACGACATTGGTGCTCTTGAGGATGTTAAGACCGCGTTACATGAACTTGCCATTCTTCCAATGAAAAGACCTGAACTTTTCTCTCGCGGAAATCTATTGCGGGTACTTTGTTTATTCTTTCACGCGTTATTTGGTCATTCTCAACTTTGTGTAACTAACGAAAGTCTTTTGTCAGCCTTGCAAAGGGATATTGCTTTTCGGGCCTCCAGGAACCGGGAAAACGCTACTTGCCAAGGCACTTGCAACCGAAGCCGGAGCCAACTTTATCAGCATAACTGGTTCCACACTTACATCTAAGGTAATGATTCTTAACAATATTTAAGACATTTTTTCCTGTCCTGAAAACATGAAGAAAGTACCGAAAAACAACCTACTTTCTATAGCTTGTTACAAATATCGCTTCACCCGTGTGACGTTTTTGTGCATAGTCCGAATTATTCCTATACCGATATCGATTGCTCAATTTCATTGTTCTTTTGTGCAGTGGTTTGGTGATGCTGAAAAACTTACAAAGGCCCTCTTCTCTTTTGCCAGCAAGTTGGCCCCTGTAATTGTTTTTGTTGACGAGGTGAGAGTTACTTTCTGAGCCGAAACCAATGAATATTCATAATGAATTACATGAATATTCATTGGTTCATTGTGAATATTCATTATGAATATTCTTTATTCATTGGTTCTTTGGGTCTCAAAGTATGTGCATCTTTTTGACATACTGTTTTATAAAATGGATACCATAGTTTTAGCTTTTTATCTTTCTGTTACCCTCAATTTAGTTCGATATTATTTGGTGGATGTTAAATAGGTGGACAGTTTGCTTGGTGCCCGTGGAGGGGGATTCGAACATGAGGCAACCAGAAGAATGCGGAACGAGTTTATGGCAGCATGGGATGGATTGAGATCAAAAGATAGTCAGAGGATCCTCATCCTTGGTGCCACAAACCGACCATTTGATCTTGATGATGCTGTGATCCGTCGATTACCACGAAGGTATGATGATATTAAGGGCGCGTTTGGTATACAAGACCTCAGTGGGACAAAAATACATTTTTTACCGTCTCACCAAAATAGGTGGAAAAAAACTTAGGGAGATGAGACAAGATTGATAAATTACTAAATTATCCCTGTCAAAAATAAAATCCTAAAACCTTCTAGAATTCTTTCACTTGTCTATTCACTCTTGCCCATGCAGTCCCATCACCCTAAGGGTGCGTTTGGTATCCAGGCAGGACAAAACACGACAAGACAGGACAAATAGAATGACCCAATTTACCCTAATGAATTGTTTATATCTTTTGTATAATTTGATAATACTTTTATAACAAAAATATATCACTAGAAAGTTTTCGTCAAGACACTTAAAATGACATAAATGTAAAAAAAAATTATGTAGTTTCCGTCCACCAAAATAGGTGCCACAATGGAGATGAATCAAAGTTACAATTTTCTGTCCCACTAAAATACAATTTTTCGTCCACCAAAATGGGTGCCACAATGGAGATGAAACAAAGATCGGTAAATTACTAAATTACTCATGCTAAATTGAAATCTAAAACCCCTCACTCATCCAATTCTATCCTCTCTGGTCCTGCTACCATAAAGAGCGTTGCATATATTATGACTGAAGAGTCAAATAGATCCGTTGCCAATTTGACACTTCTGGAGCTGGTTTTAGGATTTACGTGGACCTGCCAGATGCCGACAATAGACTGAAGATACTGAAAATATTTCTTGCTCAAGAGAACGTAGAACCTGGTTTTGATGTACGAAGTCTTGCAAATGCAACTGAAGGATATTCGGGCAGCGACTTGAAGGTAATCTTTCTATTTTCAACTAATTCAACTTTGTCACAGTTTTTTTTATTATATTTCCATCTTCTTTGCAGAATCTTTGTATTGCTGCGGCATATAGACCTGTTCAAGAACTTTTGGATGAAGAAAAGAATGTAAGCTTTTCTTCGACAATATAATTCGTCTTGTTTGCTTTTCTGTTCCATTCTTTCCTTACCCTGAATGAGGGTAAACCTACAAAAAAAACGATCGTTTGATCCCATTTTGCATCTTTGGTTTCAACTATTGTGTGTTCGTGCATATCGTATGTGATATATAAGCAATGCTTTTGCAGGGAAAGAAATCTGATACAACTCCAGCATTAAGACCACTTCATTTGGATGATTTCATTCAATCCAAATCCAAGGTAAACTCTCTTCGTGATTTGTATGTTGTCTCTTTGTTTCCCAGAAATTCAGATAACGCATTCGTTACAACAAGGTCGGTTTTATAGGACGCCCCAAATATGTCTAAATGTCTTAATATACCACTTTACGAGACTTAAATTTTTTGACCATACAAGTGTGTGTCGTATGTAAAGCGTTACAATCACGATGATAGGACATATTTAGGTATCATAACCAGTTTTTTAGATGACTCTTCTATTTGTAAAAACTTTCTCAAATAATTCAAAAGTGTCCTAAAAAACTTGTTAGGATGTCCAAAATCGTCCTTTAAACTTTTTGTAACACTTTGCCATAGGATGCACAATTATGATATTTAGCCATAGAGAAAGGATCATGGGAGAAGTTAAACATTTTGCGAGAAGTCTCAATTTTCATATGTGATTGCACTCGTCTGGGTGTGTTTAATCATTACATGATTAAGCATTTATGTGTTTGTCAATACAACATGTGTTTAATCATATATGATTAAGCTTGTTTATCGTACGTGTAATCATATATGATATTAAGACGTCTCGCGTTAATATCAGTTTTATATCTTGCTTTCTTGCAAAATGGTTTAACTTCTTGTTTGAACCTGGCCCTTTAGCCATAATCAGCCACATATAAAACGGATTTTGTTATAGCGATCGTTAGTGGCTCACTAATGTTACATCCTCAAAATGATGTAGGTCGGGCCATCGGTTGCCTACGATGCAGCAAGCATGAACGAACTCAGGAAATGGAACGAACAATACGGAGAAGGCGGAAGCAGGAGAAAATCCCCATTCGGCTTTTAATGCCACCAACGACAATATGGGGGGATTTGTTTTGAATGTTAGAATATACCATAGCTAGTAACCTTAGCAAAGAGCCATAATCATCAATGTGGAAAAAGTTGCATCTGGGCATTATGATTCATGTATTCTAGTTACACTAACTGTAAAAGATGATATAGATAGCAGCTGATACCAAAGTAACTTAAACTTTGTTTTTTCTCACAAATTTTCAATTCATTCATAAACTTCCATCATCATCTACAAATCTTGCATCTGGGCATATGATTACAAGACATTTCTTGAATGCAGAAAATAGATTTATTTTACCAAGTTATACTGCATTTCGAACTAGTTTCGAGATACGAACCTCGATCATCGCAAGTTACTCATCTTACGAGTCCCAGATTGAGAATTCCCCAAGACGTTTCCGGCCACGATTTCTCCTTGGCTTTCATGATCAAAACCCTACACCATGAAATCCAACCTTGCCATGACATTCTCTTATCCCATGGACTTCCCCACTGTAGCAGAAGCTTCAGCCCTTCTTCCGCCACCCGCTCCGCCTCTTCGAACCGCCCTTGGCTCAGATAAATCTGCCCCAAAACCACGTGTGGCTCTCCGACGAACGGATTCTTCTCCAAACTCCGTCTCAACAGCTCCTCGCAACCAGGTAATCCCCTCTTCAATGCATCACAAACACCGCTCCAGTACAGATCTCTTGCCTCGATCTGATCCTTGGCGCCTAAAACCTTGGTGCAGTTTTCGAGAATTGGTGGTGTGACAAGCTCGAGATCGTCATCTCGGTTGTTGGCTGATTGTGATTGCGGTTGTTCAATTGAGTACAGTTGTTCTTCTCTCACGATCAGCGTGTAAATCGCTCCCATTTTCGAAATCGAGTTCATCCATAGCCCTGGCTTTCCGTCCCCCGGCCACAACGCGGTTTGCCAATCGTTGCCGGAAAACTTGAGTGTTCCATCCGAGTTTTCAAACAGCACATCCTGAAAACCAAACAACTGATCGCTGAAATCGGCAATCGTCATGAGCAGGAACGTCGCCACTACTCTTCTCGACAGATGCACGTCTTCGCCTGTTTTGATATGCTTCCGTACGATTCCATCAGCAGGCAGTATCGACCGCAGTTTCTTCCTCCATCCTTTGATCTCACCACCGATCTCCAAACCACCTTCTTTCGCATGATCCACCGATCTCTCCGAATCCTTCAGGTGTTGCACGAGCTCCGACTCGTCCAAGTACCGGAACAGCAGATCGTCATGGATGAGCTGCTGGCGCGGCACGACGCAGAACAGGTGGATCAACCGCTCCGCCGCCTCGCCGACGTGCCCGCGGACCGTGTCGCGGCCGGTCGACGGGTCGAAGATGGCGAGGTTCACGTACGAGTTGGAGTACGCGGAATGGAAGAGGCCGCAGAGGCACACCGCGTCCGGCGCGCCCCATAGCTTGAGGACGCGGTAGACGTCGACGAGGTGGTCGAGGAAGCTGCCGTGCTTGTGCCAGCACTCCCCGGCCCCGACCGATTTCAGGACGGCGACGAGGGACGGGAGCTTGACGTCGACGTTCTCGAGCTGTCCCCGGAGGAACGGCCGGGCCGATTCGAGCAGGGTTTGGAGATGATCGCCGGCATGTGGTGCAGAGGTTGGAGATGGCATCGTTTGGTTTTTTGTTATGGACGATTGTGACAAGTCGATTATGATAAAGTTTGTTTAAAAACAAAGGAAATTTCAAATAGATGTTGTAGTATTCAAATTGGCCAAGTTCTTCTTTGAATTAGTTTAAAGAAAAACCAAAATGATTACTTTTTAATAAAAATTGACCAGATTCGTTTTCTTTTGTTTCTTCTAGTTAGGTTTACAAATTATGGAACTTGATATTACGGATGTAGTGACATTTTAGTCAATACAGAAGAGCAGGGGTGGTCTTACTGTTGGGCGAAGTGGGGCGGTGGTGGCCGAGGGCATCACAATCCAATAGTCAAATAAGATTCAGTAGGCTTGATTTTTTTTTCTGAAAAATGTTATCGTTCTTGGCCTCTTGCTTTCATCTTTCCCCTAACGATTGGTGACAGGTCTTTTGTCTCTCACCGAAGACGCATGACATAGTCAATGCCCCCACCATTGTTCTTGGCAGTTGTCTCTCATCCTTTCACCTTGACCAATCTTCTAATCCTCGGACTTGGTTGTCACTCTCATTTCTCAAATCGCAGTTAGTTTCTTTCAAACTTAAATCAAAGTGTTTTCTTTATTAGTTTCTTATTTACTTATCTGGTTATCCGTTTTGCTTATTTTTCTTGAATAGTGATGTTTATTTGTTTTTTCTTCTTTCTAATTATCTGATACCCTATTTTACTCATATAAGTGATTTATTTATTAAATTAAATCTCGATGTCTCATTTTCGTGTCATAAATATATATGGTGTTTTATTAACCAATCATATTATATTTGTTAATTACACAATCATATTTGTATTTTGTAATAACTTTTAGTTTAGTTATCATGTTTTAAGTTTTTACTTTTTCTATGTTGAGAAAATAATTATATATACGTGAGAATAACATATGATACTTTGTCCATTAAAATATTTTGTTATTTTAATTTATAACACTTTTAATATAATTCCGTTTTTAATGTATGATATAATAAGTTTTATTCCTCCAAAACTTTTGTTAATGAAAAGTTAGCAAAAGTGGCCACTAAAGAACCTTTTTCTTACAATATATTTCGTATATGGGAACCTTCAAATTAGTATTTTTCCGAAAATAATAATAAGAAACACGAAAGCATAAATCCAAGAAGTCATTGTTCCATCACCAACTTGCCGTGTCATCCCATCACAAATCGACTTCAATCGTAGCGATGATCACAAAGCTCGGTTACGATAAAATCTAACGTCAACGGGTCGGAGTTTGATTCATATTCGATCTGATTTAAACCATATATATATATATAGTATTAGGTTCAAATGAGAAGTGCTAAAAAAATATGAAGTAGAGAAGTGATCTCAACCACTCATCTCGGTCAACAAAGGCGGCTTTGACCGGTCTCCCCCTTTAATAATCTCTACCCTCCTATGAATCGCATCAATCCTCCGTGATCACGTCCACCGTATGAGTGGTGGACCGATCAAAGTCTCCTTTATTGACCGGTTACGGTGGACGCGATCACGGAGGATTGACACGATTCATNTAAGGTTCAAACGAAAAGTGCTAAAAAAATGAGAAGTAAGAAGTGATCTCCACCACTCATCCGGTTAATAAAGGCGGCTTTGATCCGTTACAGTGGACGCGATCACGGAGGATTGACGCGATTCACGGGAGGTTGAAGATTATTAAAGGAGGGGACCCGGTCAAAGCCGTTTTTATTGACCGGATGAGTAGTGGAGATTACTTCTCTTCTTCTCATATTTTTAGCACTTCTCATTTGAACCTAATACTATATATATATATATATATATA
>LUCG01145297.1:0-13528 GCA_001633085.1 Carthamus tinctorius
AGATCACTGGGTTTATCTTTGTATTATTGTTATCGTTATCTGTGGGATTTTTGGGTCGTTACAGTTAATCCTTTAGAGAAATAAAAAAGAGGAAGAGAATGGGGACCCGTGATTTATGGAACGAGAAACCAATCTCGAATATGTTTTTAATTAAATCCGATAATGAAGTTTTCACATTTTAAAGTCAAACAGACATGTTGGCCCAATGTAATCCATTTTTTGGGATCTCTCGTAATGGATTATGTATTCAAGAATCAAGACTGACTCAAAGCCATTCCCTTCTCCAAACAAAGTAAAAAAAAATTGATCAATTCAAACAAGGGCCCAGACGGTTAAGAGCATAAAATGACATCCATTTTTGAGTCTTAATTGGTTAAGAACCCAATAAAAAGAGACCCCTCAATGACTGAATTAGGGAGGCTCCAAAGACTAATTATTGTATCTTTCTAACGGAAACATGTGTGTTGTTAAACACATAGATAACTACTGAATAATATTTAGAAAAAAAAATCGCTATTAATGTCATTTTCTTCTTCTATGCATGCTTGATTTTGTGAAAATATATACATATTCATGAAATGTCAAAAACCATCATCAACATAACTACTTTTTTTACATGTATGTGTGCATTGACGGATTTCAACATGTGCCAAGGTAAAAGATAATCATAGCTCTTACCTTTATCACCTGCATACAATCTAACCAATGTCCTAAACAATGATTTGTGGATAAGTTGACAAATTGTGCATCAATTTACTTTGACTTCAAAGTATACTAGCGTAGATGGTTTAATGTGTTTTAATTCTAAGACAATTTAAGTGATCATCCTTTTCAGTGTCATAATGTTATTTATTTATTTATTTAATTTCAACTCTCTTTTACGAACGATATATTACTTGTTGCTGTCACGTTATATGAGTTTTGCAAAGTTTTATAAGACCGTTATGAATAGCATATTGTTGGTGTAATTGTACAAAATTTATTTACCTTAGTTTAATTACAGTTGACAATCTTAGAGTGTTAAATATCTAAGAACAAAAACTTAAATCAAATGGTTTTCAAGAATTGTTAATTTGAGGATAATATTCGAGATGATATTTAATTTGGATGTATTTTACTCCTTTAATGAAGACATTTTTACAGAAGTTGAAGCTTTAAAGATAAAAAAGTTACCATTTAGTGAAATTGTATCTTCAACGCTTAAAATTTTAAATTCATTCAAATAAGTGAAAGAGTTGACTTCAAAAACTTTGATTTTGAGTCTTTAAAAAGTGTAGTTTTTTAGAAATTGATATGCTAATCAACTTTCTTGGAGCAAATATGTCGAACTTTTATTTCTTTACATATTCGAACTTTCTCATGGTTTTTACTAACTTTTGTATAACTAATTTATAATTTAACTTACTCTTTACCAGAAAGAAAAATACAAAAAACCTTATTTGCTTAGGTAGCAAATGCCCTAAGGTACATATGCCATATTTTCTTTACTAATATAGATCGAGCTTTTTGGTCAAAAATTGTGAGAAATTTTAGCTAAATTATTCCTCACAATTATGCACGGTTGAGATCCATTCATTATCTAGGAAAAGATAAGAAATAGTTACTTGTGATTATTGTATAATGATTTGTATTATAAAAGAGCACAATATAGTGGATTTATGTGTCTTGAGTTAACCGTGGGAAAAAGCGACCAACCAAGTTAATGAATGACTCTAATCCAAGAGTTTGCTCTCTACTTTCTTGCAAAATTTAGAATCTTTATCTTACTAATGACTTGTCATAAGAAACACCAATAACGAATTAACATTATACTACATATTTCTTAAAAATAAAAAACATCATAGTAAGCATCAAAAACATTTTAATTCGCATTTTTTTTACATCCAAGCACTTATAACTTAACACCATATTACACATCAAAATTAAAATTTTTATTTATGTTCCATCACATCACAATAACGTATTACGTTTGGTCTACATTCAATCAACAATTGTACGAACTCATCCTCAACCTTGTTTTTTGTCCTTAACACTTGTACAATTCGTTGTGCTACTAAACCCAACACTAAAACAAAGTTTAAACATCATAATTACATCTTAAACCAAATAATTACTTCATAAACTTCTTCTTGTCCTTTTACTTATAAAATTACTCCAAAATACTATGGAGGACAGGAAAAAGAGAAATCATATATCCTCCTACTTTTTCCTCCCATCCATCCTCCTACTCACTTGATCAAGACAAGTGTTAAAATCAATGGATGATATGAGGAAAGAGAANGAGTGAACAGGAGAATGGGTAGGAGAAAAAAGTAGAAGTAAATATACATTATAGTCCTCATGTTTCAACTAATTCCTCCTTAAACCCTTGGACAGTTGGACTTGCATTTTTCTACGAATTACAACATTAGTCCTTTGCTTGAATAATTTATTATATCTAGGCCCAAAAGTTGGGAGGTTTTTACATGGCCCATCGTGATTTCCTTTTTGAAACATCTATTTTTTTTAGAGTGAATTACACTGGTGGTCCTTGTGGTTTGTTCAAATTTTGGATTTGGTCCCTGAAATAAAATATCTACATGGGTGGTCCCTAACTTTTCATTTTCATTACGTTCATGGTCCCTCCACTTAACAAGGTTATTTAACAATCATTGTAAAGGATTAACTTGTTTTTAAACAAACTTTAGGGACCAAAAATCTAATCTTCTATAAGATTTAATTGATTCATTGTTCCTTTTTTATCTTTCCTGTAAAAACATTTTATAAATCTAACCAAAACTTGGATTTATTAAAAATAAAGTAAATATCAAATAAATATTTTTATATTTATCTAAAAACTATTAAATTTATAAAAAGCGTAGCATAAAAAATTTCAAATTTAGAAAACCAAAGAATATCTAGATAAATTCACATATCTTTTGAATTAGAAATTGAAATATGCAAGCAAATTTGAAAATTAAGTCAAGTTAACGTGAAAATATTAGTATATGGTCAAACTATAAATAAATAAAATAATAACAAAATAAGAATTATTAAAATAATGTTAAAAAAGACTAGTTATTTAGACAATTGTGAGACTTATTACTACAACACACTTATGTTTACGAGTTGGACGGAATGGCTTGATGGTTTGATGGCGAGAGAGCTTGTCGCAGCTTCATTTGTTTGTGATAAACTGGTAATGAACACTCAGCCTCAGGGTTTGTCGATAATGGTAGCTTCGCCTCTTTTCATGGGCGTTCAGGTTGGTTTCGAGAGTGGTGATGACTGCATGTCTTTTTTTTATTTTTTTGGGTCAGAGGCACCTCTTGTAAGCTGTTGGTTTTTTATTCTCAGTTTAGTGGCTATGTAGCCTAGTTCATTATGTTTGTGTTGCTTTTGTGATACCTTTTGAGGTGTCTTGTAACTTGGTGGTGTTAATAAAGTGTTTTTTTGTTGTTTAAAAAAAAAATACACTTATCTTTATATGGCGCAAAAAAAAAAAATATGCATGCTTAAGATTTAATTTATGGAGTTAATAAATAAAATGTATCATTTAAATTCGTTGCAACAAGTTTATGGGACATTTTTAGACATCGTAAAAAGTTTTTAGAACACTTATAATACAATGCGTCACATTAACAATGTTAGTTTAACTATTTGTAGTTTGACATTGACCATATATATTAATAAGCATACACTAAAGAAAATGTTTAATATTTTACTTGCATATTTTAATTTCTCAACCCAAAAAATATATGAATTTATACTGTTTTCATTTGTTTTTTTTTAAACTTG
Organism: Carthamus tinctorius; assembly: GCA_001633085.1. NCBI lineage: Eukaryota > Viridiplantae > Streptophyta > Magnoliopsida > Asterales > Asteraceae > Carthamus > Carthamus tinctorius. The sequence continues at coordinate 3,778 of LUCG01145297.1, forward strand.
ATTTTTTTAATGAATTCATTAATTTTTAAATAAATATAAAAATATTTGTTTGATATTTAATTTATTTTAATAAATTTAATATTTGATTAGATATATAATTTTTTAATAGAAAGTTAAAAAACATGAATCAATTAAACTTTAAAGAAGATGATATTTTTTATCCCTAAAGTTTGTTTAAAAGTAAGTTAATCCTTTATAATAATTACTAACTAACATTGTTAAGTTAAGGGACTATGGACGTTATGAAAATATAAAGTTAAGGACCACCAATGTAGATATTTTCTTTTAGGGACCAAATCCAAAATTTGAGCAAACCACAGGGACCGTCGGTGTAATTCACTCTTTTTTTTATTAATTATGAGCCAACACATTATATTGCCGACTTTAAAGATCTCATTAATCGACACCAACAACAAATATCATCGTGATTTGTATTGTTATAATCATAAAAATGTTATGATGGTGGTGGGACTTATAACAAGACACCAACAACTTGTTTTGTCATCATCTTCCTTTTTGGTGTTTTAACTTTAAGTGCCTATGGAATTATTTAACATCTACAAAATTCTTTGGCTAAAAAATGTCATTTCAATTTATTTATGGTATTGGTTTTGTCTAATTTTAATAATTTTCATAACGATGTCGATACGTTTTTGGTATTTGTCATGTTAAGTTGATATGAAACATAGCCAGTGAACTGAAAATCAGGAAATTTGATCTTATATTTGGTTAGAGATATGTAAAGTGGGCTAAAGGGGTTGTACATATAGCTTGTTTGAGTGACTTATCTGCTAAACCATACCGGATTGTGTAACCTAGAAACACTTATTTTGTCCCCATTAAAATTTAAACAATCTCAAACAGTTTAATACCAAAAATGCCCTATAAATAACCTAACCCTCTCCCTTTGTCGCCTTCAAACCCATCCAACCATCACTGACGATTTATGTAGATAGTCAACTTAGCTCTTAGCCTCTTACAGAGCTTAATGAGGAAAAAAGGTAAACAACTCTTAAACCTACTTTGAGAGCGATCTGAAAAAATCCGATCCTAACAAGACTAGTGTTTAGCTGGAATTCGTGAACCTATACTGGTCTTTATTTTCAAAATTTGGACTTGACTTTTACTGGACTTGAGCTATGTGCACTTTTACCTCTAAAGTAAAGTTATACGCCATTTTTTCTAAATTTTTTCGTATGGAAATTAAAATTTACAAAAACATCCCTACTCTCTAGAGTGATGTTAGAACTTAGAGCTCTTGACCAATAGGAAATTTGGTGATACTAACCCTAATTATACACCAACTTAAAATGATAAAATGTGTGTGCACCTAAGAGAATTGATTTATTTTAGTTGTGTTTATTTGTTATAGTTTATATCTGCTACTAATGTTGGAACCTAGTGTAGGGAAAGGGAACTTGTCCCACATAGGAGCCAAAACTAATATTAGAGCACCTAATAAACTCCAACAAACTAGCAATTAATGAATCATTTAATTTGTTTAGTTTCGGAGTGTGGTGTTCATACTGGGCTCTTGGTGCCTCTTGCATTGAAATCTAAAAATCGGGGCGAGCAACCTACTGTTGGGTTTCTATTTTTCGTGTATTCCTTGGCTCGCGGCGTGAGCCGACCGTTAACCATGAAAAGTCGCAACTTTTCATGAACAACTGCATCTTTTTAAACCGTAGTGTATTTATGTGGATCACTTTCTCTGTTCTCGAGTTTTTTTAAGGAAGGAAAGGAGAGGATTTTTAAGGAAAGTAATAAAAGTGTGTTCTCGAGTTTTTTTAAAGGAAGTAAAGGAAGGGATCTTGAGGGATTTGTGTAATCGAGTTATTTAAAGGAGAGAAAGGAAAGGATTTGGAGGGATAACTCTCCCTTGTTTTTCTCTTGAAAGTTATCATTCCCTTTACTCCCCAAAATGGGATGATTTGGAGGGATAACCTCCCCTTCCCTTTCTTTTCCTTTCCTCCCCCTTTCCTTTCTTTCCCTTAATTTTTAAACTCGAGAACAGGGCGTCTGGGTATAGAGAGACGAAATTGATTCATATCTCTCTCCTTTCTCCACGAAATCCCTCAACAACATGATTTGATTCGTTAGATTCAAGTTCCAATCTTGAATAGATTGTTGTATGCTCAAGACAACACCGAGACACTCGTGAAACTTCCGTCTTAGGACAATGCGATTATCACGGGCCTCAATCAATTCGTGCAACGCAGATTCTTCGACTACAAGTAAGGTTTTACAGTTTAATTGTTGTATTACATATTGTTATTGATTTATAATAAGATTTCTAACTCCTACTTATTTTGTTTCCAATATATATACACGACTTGTGGTTTTTGTGACTGGTCATCACTAGCAGCTACCTGTTTTTGAAATCCTACGTTTTAAAATATTATTCGGATTGCTATGTTTATTAACAATAAATATTTTACAGCGAGATAAATACAACTTACACGATTATTGTGTCGATGTTGTTATATCATTCGACAAATAAATATCTAACAAAACATCATTATTCCATAGAAAATATCATATGAAAATATCTAGTGGCATTTTGGTCAGATCTTTTTTTGTTTTTGGTTTTCTAAATTTTTTGCATTTATTAATCATTAACATTTCTTTTCCACGTGTCATAAGACAAGTATTCACAAGTGGTGATGTTTTAATTACACGTCAATAAAGATCAGATCGACATGTCATCATACGTGGACAATCTGCCACCACCTTAATTCCACGTCAGACTTAAAATGCTCCTTCTTCTTCCAAAGGCCGGTTTTCTTTTATTCCGGCCTTTAACCTTCCGATGAGCTGGTTTATCCCCTTTTTGCCACGTCAGATCTTCTATCGGCTGTTTATGAAACCTACATCTTAGACCATCCACAGCCGTAGACTCCCTTGCCCATCTTGCCAATCGCCATATCAGCTTTTCAGTATCTTCTTACCAATCTTTATCAATTCATCCACACTCATACCAATCTAAATAATTAATAAAAAAAAAAAGAAAAGAAGAGAGAAAAAGAAGAGAGAGAGAGANGATGCTTTGACGCTTCGGCCGCGGATGGTCTTAGAGATCAACGGTTGAGATTTCGTGGTCGATAGGTGCATGCGTTTCCACAATAAAGTATCAAAGTATAAATCGCAGTCCGTAAACTATTTATCAATATTCAACATTAGTCGCTTGCAAACTTTTTATTTCTCATTTTGATCGATTATTTTGTTTGTTCTGGTAGTCACATCTAGAGGTGTAAACAGGTCGAGTCTGAATGATAGGTTCACTGATTCGGGATCAAAAAACTAATATTGGGCTTGAGCTGGAGTGCTCGACTCGAACTCGATTAACTTTTTTAAATGTACGTCTCGAGTTTGAGTTTGAATATTTTTTGTATAGAGCTCGAGTTCGATGCTCGTTTATAGGTCTGAACTTGCGATTGATTGACTCTTTTATCGGCTTGAGTCCGATGGTTTTTATATTTCTATTGTATGGTTAATAAATATACGAGGATAATTGGCTCGAAAAAGGGTAGGGTATGATGTATACTCGAACGGCCAGGCTCGACTTGAATCAAAAAACAAATTAAGTTTTCAAATGAATCGAGTCCAATGTTAGTGTTGTAAAGCTTGACTTGCTAAATTCAACATGTTCTGTTTTGTGTTCGAGATGGTTTTAAGCTCAAGAATTATCAACCGCAAGATAAACGAGCTTATGCTCGAATAGCTAGTTAAAAGCTCGACTCATTTACACCAAATCAAACCTAACAAATATAGTGATTTGACACTACAAATTAGTTGGTTAGGTTTTTTCTCTCCTTAAAACTTTTAGTGGAGAGAATGACAAACTACGATAGAGAAAATACAGAAAACAAAGTAATCGACAATAATAACAATACAAAATAGCGAAACTTTATTTTGTATTTGTATTTGTATTATGTCTAGGACCAATGTTCCTTTGGAAGTTCGATCTTAATCGAAGAAGAATATGTCATTTGTGTCTGGTTTTCGTTTGAAAATATAATGATTTTTCTGGACTATAAAAAAAGGGATTGAATAAAAAGACAAATAGATAAAATCGCACCTCTTCTTTACGGCTCTTCCCTAATCCAGCCAAATAATAATAACAAAAGTCGACGAATTTGACCAGCGTGGCAAATAACAAGGACTAAAACTGCATACTAGTCAATAGTCAAAGGACTAAAATCGTAGTTTACTCTCTTCCATCATGGTTGGCTTGAGCTGTCTATATATTCAGACCCCCTAACGTGAAATAATCCATCGCCAACATTTCCCAGTTTCTCTCAATTACGAAGATATAACTATCATCACGATAATCACCGCCGTTAATATTTTCCGTCAACATGTGCAGAAGACCGGCATCTCCTACCGACTCCGGCAATGTCTCCGGTGACCGCACCGATACCTACATCCAGATCGTAACATCCGCCGGCCGAAGGATTCCGGCGCACGCTAACATTCTGGTAAATTCTTCATTTCATGGAAGATTTGAAGTGTTCTACTTCTTTCACCTGAAAATTGATAGAAATCGAAGTTCTTAATCTCTGAAAACAAATACGCCGTTTGATCGGTAATACCTCTTATTTAAACCCTGCGATGTGATTATATCAGGAGTAGTTCTGGTTTTTCCGGTGGATTGGAGATTTGTTTTTCAGATCTTCGTTTTCCTGGCTGTTTGGATGAATTTTCAACGCCTTTTATTAGAAATTTGAATACATTCGGTTAATTAGTCAAATTCACGGATTTAAGGATATTTCTGGTTTGTTTGGTATGTGAATTCGTTTAGGCATCGGCTTCGACGGTGTTGGAAAGCATGATCGATAGGCCACGGAAGCATCGAAGCAGCTCCGAGAAGACGATTCCGATCCTCGGCGTTCCGTGTGACGCCGTTGAGGTGTTCGTCGGATTCCTTTATTCAAACAAGTCAGTTCCCAAACCACAAGCCACCATTTTATTCCTTTATTTTAATCATTAGTTTATGCATTAATTTCCAAGATTTATTTACTTGCTAACCTATCTGTTTATTAGATTAATTAAATAATAAAATAAATTTATTCAAAAAACATCTCCACCGTCCAACCTCCATTGTCGCACATCTGGCACCACTCACCGTTGATTTTTATTTTTATAATTTTTATAAAAATTGAAGGCCGTCGGTTACTTTTTTTTATAAAGAATAAATGGGGAGAAGTCACTGACCAATGAATGTCCATTTTGTAAACAGGTGCATGGAGGAATCGATGGAGAAATACGGGATCCATCTATTGGCCCTTTCTCATGTGTACCTGGTCCCACAGCTGAAATCCCGATGTACCAAGGCCTTGATCCAACGGTTGACGATCGAGAACGTCGTCGACGTGCTCCAGTTGGCGAGGCTCTGCGACGCGCCTGATGTTTACCTCAAGTGTATGAAACTCGTGTCCAACAGCTTCAAGGCCGTTGAGGAAACCGAAGGGTGGAAGTTCCTTCAGAACAATGACCCTTCCCTCGAGCTCGACATCCTCCAGTTCATAGATGAGACTGAATCGGTGCGTACGCCTTTTTCGTTCTTGTAACACTCCAAAGCCCAAAGCAGCGTTCTATCCTAATAACATGTGAATCAACTTAAAACCAGAGTAGAAGTTATTGGTAGCTGCAACTTAAGGTTGTTGTTTGATCAACCTTGAGTTGTGGGCTATTAATAACTTCCACCATGGTTTTAAGTTTATTCAGCGGGTACTGGGTCAGCATGTTGAGCTCATAAATCCCATTTTTTATCCATGTGGATTAAGTTGTTACAATTTTTCTTAAAAAATTATCAAATTGCAGTTGTGTTAATTGAATTGAATTGAATTTTTTGGGGGTGGTTGTTGATTCGGATTCAAATGTGCAGAGGAAGAAGAGGAGCAGGAAGCATAGGAAAGAACAGAGGTTGTATTTTGAGCTAAGTGAAGCTATGGAGTGTTTGGAGCATATATGTTCCGAAGGTTGCATAAGTGTTGGACCACATGACAAGGAGCCCAACAAGATCTGCGCTCCATGTAGCAAGCTCTCGACCTGCCAAGGCCTCCAACTCTCGATTCAGCATTTTGCGAATTGTAAGAAGAGAGTGAATGGAGGGTGTGTTCGGTGCAAAAGGATGTTGCAACTCTTCAAACTCCATGCTTCCATCTGCGAATTACCAGATTCTACTTGTAAAGTCCCCCTTTGCAGGTATAATTTAATCTTTTAACTACAAAACGAGTAAATTTCGATAAACTGACATATAATTCAGATCTGCACACATCTCACTTTTCAAACCCTACTAGGATTTACTAGTTGTGTTTGTTTAGGTAAAAAGTGATAGTCATAATGGGTGGAGTAGATGTGATTTTGACACAATCTAAGTATTATAATTTGGATTCTAGAAAGAAGGTTTTTCACGTGTGAAAAGTTGGTTGGGAAATTGGTGCAATGGTTTTTTAACGAGGAAAGCATTAATGTAAAAGTAGCTTCGTTGAATCTTAATGGATGCAATTTGAACGAACACGATCAATGATCTTTAAACTTTCGTCAATCATTTTCGTAATTATGGTTGAAAAATCCTTATCCTCAAACCCCTTTTTTTAAGTCTGGAAAATTTCAAGAAAAACGGTCTATTTACTCGATAGACATAAATAAAGTCTCTATCTATCACACACTCTTTAAACCTAGTTTTTTATATGTTGGGGTTCATTTGTTTTATTTCTATTCCCTTAATAACCCTTAGTTTTCTCTTCTTTTCTTTTCCAAAAATGTTGTTACCATTTATGTGGATTTTGAGGTTTTATTAATGAAATATACTTGTAATATTGCAGGAGATTTAAAATGAAGAGTGGAGAAGAAATGGAAAACAAGTGGGAAGATGTTAGATGGGAGATGTTAGTTAAAAAAGTTGAAAAGGCTAAAGCCACATCATCTTTGTTATTGCCCAAGAGAAAGAGGAAAGAACCTACATCACCATGTGGACAAGTCAATGGTAATCATGATTATGCCATTAAGACAAGTTTAGTTTGTTAATTAATTAATTAATTAATTAATTAATATAGCAAATCAAAAAAAGAAAAGTTATTGTTTGATATATATATATTTTTTCTTTTTCCAAAAGTTCAATTGGTAAAAGCATGTGCTTGTATATGTTGGGTCAGCGATTACCATATAAATTAATAAATATATACATTTGTTGTATCATTATTTCTTTTCTTTTCTTTTTTTTTAGTTTATAAAATTAGTGGGTTGTTAGGTGTGATGATTGGGTTTAGAAGGTGTAATGAAAGATCATGGATTTTTGGATGGTTGGTGTTGAAGAATGCTTTTTTAAAGTTTGTTTAATAATGCAATACCATAATTTATGTTGTTTATAATACGTATTGTTATGCATAATGAAATCTTTATAAGTTTGGTATTATTCTGGTATATGATATTTTAGAAGATGACAGAATGATATTGAAAGCAAACCAAATACAAAATCAAGGCTTTTTGTAAAATAGTCGAAGAAATTTAGTCACCCGATTTTAAGATCATAGAAGTAATTTATATGAAGAATATGAGATTTATGTTTTTTCCAGATCTTCTGTAAAGAATACATTAATATGTTCTTACATATTTTCATTTAATTCAATAAAATGTGAACCATGTTTTGCAATTTAACAAAAGAAATTGGCGGGCTACGTTTTAGTGAAAAGTGGTTATCAACCGTTAGATGGGAAATAGATACACGTTAAGATGGCATACACCGAAATAAAATACAACAAGATGCACTAACTCCCTTTTCATTTGAGGATATGAGATTAAGGGGGCATTTGGTTCGCACAATAGAATTTGATGGAATTAAAATCCATCGAATTAATTTGACTTTAAAGAAATTGGAATGAAATTTGACCACACGTTTGGTTGGTAGATAATTTTGGATATTCAATTCATAAAATTAAGTCAATGAATGATGAATTTTCATAAAATTGTGGAATTCAATGTAATTCAAATAATTCATCAAGTTCATTACACGAACCAAACATCACTAATAAATTTGGTTCAAGAATATTTTCATTCCAGATCCATCAAATTTCTTTCAGTTCTACAAACCAAACATCCCCTAAAAATGATTAACGGTTCAGTTCCATCTATCATGTTTTTCACGTTAATGTCGACTACTTACACAAATTGGTTATTCCTACGTATGCTCGACACAATTATTTTGGCCCAATAATTTTTTGGAATGAATCAAATAAAACATATAATAGAACAAAACTAATGAACTAAGAAGTTATAATTATACGAATATATTGATACTTTATAGCTCATACCAAATATTTTAATTATTTGAATTTAATTAAAACCAATACGAAATACACTTTATTGCTGGAATTTAATACTCATCAACCGTCTATATATTTTTTTTGCTTTCCACCTTAATATATCTTATTTATTTTTACAGATATTGATAGGGGCGAATCATCGTGTAAGAAATAGAGTGTAACATGAGAAACGTGAGATATAAATTTGAACCGTTTGTCACTTTTAATCTCATGTCTCCTATGAATTATGCCTTTAGGGCATGCGTACCACTAGTGTGGGTATTGATTCGGGCTCACATGGGTCAAATCGGGTATTGATGACTAGTGGTACGACTTTTTTAGGTAAATTTGGGCTCACAATTCGGGCTCCAACTCGAACTCTAGAGCCCGAACGTTTTTTTTCTCTCTATTTCTCTCTCTTCTATATATATATAGAGAAGTTTATTTGTAAACCCCAAAAAAGGTATAAACCGTGTAAACTCATGATTGCATACGTAAATCAATGAAAAATCTTTTGTAAAGTTGTTTAATATGATGAAAATGTTTCATATACTAAATTTTTTTGATGAAATTGTTTCATATGAATGTGTTTTTCATGTAGAAATGAAAAAAGTTTATAGGAATAAGAAAAAAGTTTCATATGAATAAAACCACCGAAATATGAAATAATTTTATCAAAAATTGAAGTTTATGAAACGTTTTCGTCATATTAAAAAACCCATGAACCAATTTTATTGATTTAATCTATGCAACCATTAGTTTACACGGTTTACACCATTTTTTGGGCTTACAAATGAACTTCTCTCTGTGTATGTATATATATATATATATATATATATATATAGAGAGGCTCAATCAAATGCACACCTTGCAATTAGTGTACACATTGAGAACCAATTGGGTTGAGCCTTAATGGTGTAGTGCTACAAGTTGGATATGGTTTGTGGGTAAGATAGTGGAAAACTGATGTAGCACTGATGTGACAGAATTGGGTAAAGCCCAAATGGTGTAGACTCTTGGCCTTAGAAGGGAATTAATCCGATACATCTCGATACATCTTATCTCAGTATGTCTTATCCTAATATATATATTTAATTTCCCATCAAACACTTGATAACTACTTCTCACATGTCACTTGTATCACTTTTCAATTCTCATACCCTTTTCTAGTTACATACTACTACTCTTATAAATAAAATTGACTTTTATAGAAATGTAATTGCCTCTATCTATCAAAGTATCATTTTCTATTTATCCTATTTATCTTATATGACATCAAAATTTAGATATTATATAATAAACACCATAAGACATTAAATTGTTTTCATAAATAAAAATCCATAATAATAAGAATAAAAGACAAATAACCACTAATAAACAAACAATCTATATATATATATAAAGCAGAAACATGGTTTGTCCACGTGGCATTTTCTCAATTTTTC
>LUCG01145306.1:0-12766 GCA_001633085.1 Carthamus tinctorius
AGCTTGGTGTAAATCAACGGGATATGATCTTGAATTTAAGCTAATAAATAAGCATCAAACTCGAACTTGAACATTGAAAACGTATTCAAGCTCAAATTAAAGCCTGATTTAGAAAAAGTTAATCAAGCTCGAACTTGATGTTACCTTTTCAAACCGAACTCGAATATTCTACTAATAGGCTCACTTACGCTCCTAGGCATGGTTGTTAAGATCTAGATCCTGATCATAGGATCTTAGGATCCTACGATCCCATCAGCAAAAACCTAGCCGGATCCCATGTAGGATCCTTAGATGATAAGATCCCAGGTAAGATCGTAAGATCCTAGATAAGATCGTAAGATCGGATCTAGATCCGATCCTACCTTTTTATAATATAATGAATTTTTTGATTTTCATAAATCAACCTCCATCTTTGATATTTTTTTTATTATAACATTTAAACTACTGACTTCAATTGAAAAACCAAACTCATAAAATAACCTAAAGTTTGATGCCTATCAGATAGAACTTAGAAAAAAGCTAAAATCGCTACCATTTTGACTATGTTATTTTGAATATTGTTANTATTGTTGGATTTATGCTATTTCGAAATTTGAAGTAGGGTCTTATAAAAATTTATACTAACTTATAGTAGGATCTTACAATCCCGATCCCGATCTTAAGATCCGATCTTGTAAAGACGAAAACGATCCTAGGTAGGATCCCGATCTTGATAACCTTGCTCCTAGGTTCTTATAAAAACTACCATTGAGGAGAGTTCTTTTAGAGTGCGTTTGGTACACTGGACAGGACATAACATACAATAACATGAAACTTTTGTGCCATGTTTGGCTGGACTTTTATGTAAAACAAACAAAAACAAAGTGGAATAAATGTAGAACAAACTTGTTCCACCCTAACCAATAAGGTGAAACAAAATCATGTTTTACCAATATAACCTCAAACAAAACATACATCTCTTCTAAAACATCAAATACGTCTTTCTACTTATATCTTTTTCATTTTTTAAGTTTTATTTATTTTACTTTATATTTTTTAAACTTTCACTTTACGATCCTAAAGTTATTGTTTCTATACAACTAGTATATTTTGATTAATTTATGTAATTTATTAAATGTTAATAATAAAAAATAATATAGAAAAAAGTATAAAATAAAAATTGGAAACTAATTACAAGTTTTTATTTTGGTGTCATTTTAATCGTCTTGACAAAAATATTCTAATTTTATATTTTGTTATAAAAATATTAATTTTATTACAAGTGAATCAATTACGTAATTAATCAAACTATATAAATTATATAAACAACTCATTAGAGATAAGTTAGTTATTTTATTTGTGATGTCATGTTCTGTTCAGTTATGTCTTATCAAACCTTGAACATCTGTTCTATCATGTTTTGTCTCGTCCTGTCCTGTTCTATCATGTCTGGATACCAAACGCGCCCTTAATAACTTGCATATTAACAGCTTTATTTAAAAGCTTTGGTTTTTTTTACCTTGAATCTGTGTGAGATGATGTTTATATTAGTTTTTTGTTTTATGTATGCGTAAGGTATTTAAATTGAATATTTGATGTTGAAAAAAAATAAGGCATACACGATGGTTTGAAGGAGAAAATTCCAATGTATTCATCGCCTCAATCGAACAAACTTATCGGAAAACATCTGACCCTAAAACGAGGATGATTGAAACTACTTTATTTCTTGTTAGAAAAGGCAGAGTTTCTTGGAACCCCAACATGATTTGAGTGGGTTTCACTGACCTACACGATGCACGGTTTTTGATTCGGTTAGGACCTGGAAATTCTAGTCACGAAAACAAATCTTTTAAGTTTTTCTTTATCGTGCAATACTATTTATTTATGTTGGAGAAGATTTTTTTTTATAAGGTTCACCTGGGTTTGCCCAGGCTACATCCTTGGTAATTTTTACCGAGAGCTAAAACATGTTCCCCTAGGATTAATACTCAGTGGCCCCTGGTTGCTCATCCCCGGATTCGAACTTGGATGGATTTTCCCCAACACCAAGCTTTAACCAGTAGGCTGCCCCATTGGGGTTTATGTTGGAGAAGATTCACGGAAAGTTTTGTGGCAAATTGACATGGTTTGAGCTTTTGTGAAAGTATGTCCTGATTTGAGAGGGTATCGACGACCCACGCTACACATGTTCGTTCGTTTTGTCTTGAAACATGCCTCAAAAAATTTAGGTATGAAAACTAGTTTATTGAGTTTTATTTTTATTTTTACTACACCAATGTTTATTAATGTTAGAGAGGGGTCATGAAATTGCTCGTGGTAATTCGACAGAGTTGGTCCGAAGAAGAAAATCCCACAAGATTCTTAAAATATAAAAGTTTTGCTCGGAAAAAGCATCCATCAATAAAGTTGAAGCTACATAATAGCTTTTGAAAATAAATCTCCACTAATTAGTTATCATAAAACTTGAATATGAAAGAATGCCCAATTTACTATTCAAACTTGAAAATCATAAACTTCTTTTTTTTAGGAAAACTACGTGCATATTTTTACCGCAAAGTCTATTTCATATGGAAAAACAAATACGATTGTTTCCGGAAAACAATAGATGTCGTACCTAACATTATCTTTTAGGTTGTGTTCGGCAAAAATAAGGTAGTTTATAAGCTAATACATGTTTGGATGTACGATAAGCTAGTTCATTGAAATGCAAGTTGGAACAGTGTTTCAGGAGTTTTTTTGTAGTTTTTTCTAATATACTCTTATTAATATTAATCATTATATCACAAGATATCATTTTTGATCATTTTACATACTTATAAGTTAGTCTTTGCTGAGTATAATTTATTCATAAATTATCTTATCAACTATTAGTTAACTTATTAGTCAAATTTACCAAACATAACTTAGGCTGTGTTTGGTAAAAATAAGCTAGCTGATAAGCTAGTCCATCCGAACATGTACCAGAAGCTAGCTTTTTAAAACGCTACTTTGAGTAGCTTTTGAGAAGCTTATTGTAACTTTTTCTAATTATACCCTCATTAATATTAATTATTAAATTCAAAGATACCCTTTTTGGTCATTTTACATACTCATAAGCTAGTTTTTGCCAAACATAATTTGTTCATAAGCAAGCTTATCAGCTACCAGCAAGCTTATCAATCAACAGCTAGCTTATCAGCTAGTTTGCCAAACATAGCCTTAGAGTTTGATTTGGAATGGGATACTACTAACTTTATTTGTTTAAATCGTTTTAAACCAAAAAAAAAGAAAAAAGGGGGTTTGGACTAGGAAACAGAAAATAGAATGAGGCAACAAAATTCACCGACTATGGCCAAACGTCCTTTTGATACGGATGGCAATGGCATAGCCGACCAATTCTACTTTTTGTTTTTCTTTTTAATTTTTCGAATACCATTCCATTCCATTTCTTCCAGATTATCATCTTCTCCTATTTTCCCTTAAAATACTACTATTCTCTCTCTCTCTCTCTCCCTCGAAAGTCAATTACTGACTGCCAACAATAACAAACGATGCCGTTCTGTGACGTCGGACGTTACCAGACCGGTGGGGATGCAGTTATCAACAATGGCATAAAGATTTTCTACAGAACCTACGGCGCCGGCCCCATCAAAGTTCTCATGATCATAGGTATTTCCGATCACTATTGATTCAGTTACAACCTCCTATTGAATTATAGATACTATATGAGTTGAGTTGTGTCTTTTTTAGGATTGGCTGCCACCCATAATTCATGGAACCCACAAATCGAGGGGCTCGTTGGCACCCTTAAACCAAACGACGACGATGAGAATCGGATCCACAATAATGACAAGGGTGTAGAGGTGTGTGCTTTTGACAATCGAGGAGTCGGTCGTAGCTCCATACCAACTAAAACATCACAATATACGTAACCAACCATCTCCTTCTCCTTCTCCTTCTCTTTATCTTAATAATAAATCAAGCTATCATCTTTTTTAGGTTTATTCAATCATTTTGAGGTTTATTTTGCCACACCCTCCCCTCTTGAAAACTGTAAAATTTGCAAGATCCATCTCTATCCCTATCTCTAGGAGTGGCATCTGATCTTGGCTTATTGGACTCATCTTAATTTTGGCATTCTTAAAGAATTATTCACTTGCCATCTGGTTTGGGTTTTCCTAAAGAATAAAAATATGGTTTTCTCTCTCAAATCAAATGGGTATTTTGCTCTGCAATTTAGGATGTAGGGACTAGTATGCTATCATTTAATGCATATATATATACATGTGTGTGTTTTTTGAGTAATGTAACTTGTATGTTGGCTGCAGAACAAGGATCATGGCTAAAGATGCAATTGCTCTGATGGACCATTTGGGTTGGAAGAAAGCTCATGTAATTGGCCACTCAATGGGTTAGTCACACAAGTTATAAGCTTTCTGTTTATGTTATCATTACCTATGTTTTTCTTCCATATAATTTGTTTTATGAACCTATCCCTTGTTTGATTAGAAATTGTTGTAAAAGTTGCAAAATCCATGCGCCTTTGTTTCTATTATATTATTCACCAGATTGTTTATTGTCAACTATGATGTTCAATTCATTGACAAATATGTGATTAAATGCATTGCCTATTTGAACATATATGTTTTAGTATAATAGGATTAGATACATGATTTGCTTTTGGCTGAACATAAGATTTTTTTGCTTATCTCGTTTATATCTATTACACAGGTGGTATGATAGCTTCCAAACTGGCTGGTCTTTTCCCAGATAGACTTCTATCTTTGGCTCTACTTAATGTAACCGGTGGAGGCTACGAATGTCTTCCCAAGGTACAACTTATCTATGGTTTGGCACTACTTGGATGCCCGTTTAATGAGCTTTTGTTAGAACCCAAATTCTTTATTGATATGTAAACAATGATTGAACAAGGGCAAAATGCATCAAAATACAACCAAGTTTATCTTGGTTCCTATTTAGTGTAACAAAGATTTTTTCCCTCAACTAATGCACCAAACTTTCAAAATTTCCTAGTTGTTGCAACAAAGCCTCAAAATTTCTCAATCAATGTAACACATAAATGTCACATTTATCGCCGCAAATCCTTCATATGTTATCAAATGTTACAAGTTAAACAAGTTACCAGTCACAGTCAATTTAGGTATAAAATAGGAAATATTGAAACTTTGTTGCATCAATTGCAACAATAAAAAATAAGAACAAGTTATTCGTTACACTAAATATTAACGAAACCAAACCTTGTTGCATTTTGATGCATTTTTCCCATTGAATAACAAAATAACTTGCTTTTGAAACGTAAGATTCTCTCGTAGATGCATAATCTAATATTAAGTGAACTTCTATCAAAATTTAGCATGCCTCCTAATTCCTCAATCCTCCTGACTTTACTTATAGAGCTTATTGTTAAGGAAATAATCTATTTGCCTAAGGTAATACTAGGATTGTCTTTCCCTGACTAATTATTAAGGGAAGAGGATTATTACCTAGGAAATAACATAATTGTCTTCTAAGTAATCTCCCTGGTACGGTGGATTAAGTGATAGCATATCTTTTAACATAGCTATATGCAAATGCCATGAGTGTATAGTAACTGAAGCCACAAGAACAGACCTGATGTAACTTGTCTTTATCTGCTGCTTATTGGTTTCTGCATCATGATTCCAGATAAAATGCGATCAGTTTCCTAGAAAGTAGAAACTAGATTCTGAAGGTATTACATCAAAGAAAGGCATGTCAAGTGCACATACATGGTGGATAGGATTTAAAAATTGATATATGACGACAATATATGAATATAAAGGAATTCTAATGTTTTACAAAGTAGCAGCAGGCCTTTGTTTTGAAAGAAATTCCCTTCAGCTTGCAGAACTGGTGCTTTCTACTTTATATCTCAATTACTTTTTCCTTGTTGCAGCTTGATCGTCGAACTTTTTCCATTGCAATTCGTTTCTTGAGGGCGAAAACTCCAGAGCAAAGAGCAGCTGTTGACCTAGACACTCACTACACACAGGTTGGCATATGAATAGAAATAGTTCATAGGAAACTTAAAAGAGGACACAAACGACTATTGGCAACTTGGAAATTTATGCTCTCTGTCCTTCACTTTGTTGGGCATATTAACATTAAGTATAACAGGGATATAGAATCACATCAATCATCTAAGTGGGACCTAGAAAACTGGAAGTTAACAGACCAGATACAAATAGAACCTAAACCTTCCTCCAACACTTTCTTTTTCTGTCTGTTCCAAAAAAAAGCAAATGTTTTCTTTTTGGTAAACTTTCCAACTGAATTTACCTTCATTATCCATTCATAATTGTTTGTTGATATTTCTACCTTTGATTTTGGTTTACATGTTTACTTTATTTTGTTCAAATGAAAGACATTTTAGACATTTGACCAATAGTCAAATCCTTGTATCTTGTTGGTTGGAAGAAGTATGTGTAGGTATGATTTATGAGGTGGCAGAAAGATGATTTGGCGTTAGTCTTTTAGCCCTAAATTCTCGTAGTGTTGAAGTGCTTCATATCCCATTGGTTCTTTGTCTATAACACTAAAATCACTTCATGGACTCACACTTCTCTGATTTGAAAAGCAGGGTTGTTACTCTTCCAGCTATGATGCTAACAATTTGTATTTTCTACCCTGCAGGAATATCTTGAAGAATATGTTGGACTTGAAACAAGAAGAGCAATACTATACCAAGTAAGGACTGAATGCGGATCTACTTACATATAACATTATTTAGAACACTGATGGACCAACATTTGACAGTTCAACTTATCATGTTTTTACAATTAAAAGAAGAATCTTGAGGTTCCAAAAGATTGCATACCATTGCTTCTTGATTATGATGAAACATTTTTCTTGAAACATTCTTCAGGAGTATGTGAAAGCGATTTCAGCAAGTGGGATGCAATCAAATCATGGGTTTGATGGTCAGATTAATGCTTGCTGGACACACAAAGTTTCTCGAACAGAGCTGGAAATGATTCGCAAAGAAGGTTTTTTGATATCAGTCATTCATGGCAGGTATAGCTTAGTTCTCTCTTACTGATGATGGTTTCATGCGTCAGTTTTCACAATTACGTGTCAATTTACAAACTAATGGTGCTTTAATGTCTAGATTTGATGTTATTGCGCAAGTATCTCATGCAAGGAGGCTTGCAGAGAAATTATATCCACTTGCAAGGATGGTAGAACTTCATGGAGGTCATCTTGTGAGTCACGAGAGGACCAAAGAGGTATATATAATGTTCAGTTTCCTATCTTACAAGATGCAAGTTTCGTTTTAACTAAAACATTCCTAAATTCTGTGTTCCATAAACTAGTAATCATGTGGCTTAAATTAGTTGTGCCCCTCCTTTTCTAGCTATTGCCTGGTGTAGCATAGTAAGCCAACATGCTTATCTTATGAACCAAACCAAACACACCAGCATATTCCACTTGGAAGTTTAAGAGTTTGGGGGGTAGGATGTACACACCTTTCCGTGTAGACGAGCTTGCAGAAAGTTGTGGGATGTCAATGGTGAAGCCACACAAAAATTCAGAAAATATGGAAGTTTTGGATAAATCAAAAAGAAAAAGTAGAGTATGAGACAGATGAAAAACTCAAGGAACAGTAAAGATAGTAAGAACCCAACAGAGGGAAATATGTTAATACAAGCAAAGAAACATTAAACCACTTACAATGCAGTCCCGGAAACTATTAGGACAAAGATCCACTCCTATCTTACAGCTTGCTAGCCTATCTGCTGACTCTCTGATCCTTCCACATCTACAACAGCTACTTGTTCCGCATCTCCAATAATACTTATCTGAAGTCATGTCCTTGAAAATGTCTAAGACCATCACCACCAAGTAAATTCAGGGTCCTGCTATCCATGTATCCTAGTCTGAATGTAGTAGGATGGAGTCTTACCTTTCTATCGTTGATGTCCTTATGAGGTGCCTCTTGATTGCTAAAGAGGTTGAGTTCGAGGATGTTTAACATTTGGTGAGGGCCTCATGGTTTATGCATGGTTTATGCTTCTCGAGCAATCGAGAAGAGAATTATAGATGTATGTTTAGGCAAATTGACATGGCCAAATGTGAAATCAAGCTGGCATTGTTTCACTAATACCTGTATATCATTGCAAATTCAGGTCAATGAAGCTCTACTTGAATTGATAAGGGCATCAGAAAGCAAGACAAGCCCACATGACTGGACAAATTTGTCAGGGAAGAGCACTGGTAAGTTTGGTCAATTCTCAATTAGGCTAAAAACCTTCATATGGCTGGTAGAAGTTATGGAACACAAGTTGTGTTATATGCATAACTTGAGTACCAGAAAAATCATCATAATAAACCACTATGCTCTTTTTCTTTTCAGGCTTCTGGTCACTGAGTTGGGTGTCCTCTAACGCATATAAGGTGGAAGGAGGAAGCAACCCCGGATCTGCCATGACTGGCATTGCTGGAACGATGAGCCGCATCATGCTATACATATTTAGCATCTTTGTATTAGTATTTGAGTACATCCGAAGAGTTCCAAGACGTTTAAGGCCAGTCAGGGTAGGCTCTGCCCTCACATGATGATGATGATGATGATGATGATATTATATTGAGAAACGCCAACCAGTCTAATGGTATGAGACCCATTCTTAAACCAAGTGCATTCAAACCCAATAATCTTGGATGGAAGCCTAATCTAAGCATCCAAAACCATATTACCCTGCAGGTACATTTCTGAACATATCCGGGATGACAATTGATAAGGCTCCCCAAAATACAGAAATCACGAACTACATAACATGAAAACACATAGAAACAGAGACAGAAGGCTGATGGTGGGAGTTGAAGTGGCATTGGAAATCAACACAAAAGCATACCAATTAGCATAACATTTTATATACAACCAAAGTGGAAGAAGGCATAAATAATCTTAGCCAGAGGGAATCCTGTGGAGCAGAAGGCAAAGCCTGAGGCTCACTTGTTTTTCTTTTCTTTCTTTCTTTCTGATTATACGTGATGTCGTGGATCTCTCTATGTTTTGTTATAATAATACTGGAATAACATGCTTAACATTTTGGAATTCTGCAAATTCTTGTAGAATCCATAAAAAACAAAACGGGATGCTGTGTTAAAGTATAATTTTACACCTAACTTATGAATTCGGTTAAGTTACCTCAAAATAAATATATGAAATACAAGTTATGAGAAAATGTGTGCATCATCTAAAATTGAGTTTTAGGTTTGTATACCGTATATGTATAGAATATTGTTGTATACCTTCAAGTTCCATGAGGATCTCAAATGGAATCCGAGGGAGGATTATATTTCTTACTGTAGCTGTGAATGTGTTTTTACATCAAAATATTAATGATATACAAGTGTTGATGTAATACATACTTGATAAAACGACAGAATCTGAGAGTTCGATCATGTATTAAATGACTGGCAACAACAAAGAGTTCCAAATAACGCCATGAACATAACTCACAAAAACCTAAATCTAAATCAGAGGGAGGATGCGTCTGCAAAATCACGAAAACCTTCTATTTTCTCAAGCATAAAAAAGTTGTCCATATAGCATAAGCTTGCAGTTTCACAAAAACACCACCACATAATCAACTGCAGAGAGAGAGAGAGAGAGATTACCTGATGAATGAATTGGAATTCCCCATGCTGATGATTGATTGATTGAGGAAGAAGGTGGTTGGGTTGAGTGTGTAAATTATTTGATGGAATGGAATATTCTCCCTCCAATACATCATATATGCCATCTCTCTCTCTCTCTCTCTCTCTCTATGTCTATGTATTCTTTTTTTTCTTTAATTTTTCCTCTTGTAATGTTGGCCTTACTATTTGAGCTTTTTAAAATGTGAAATAATTCTATACAAGGTAGAATTTGATTTTAAATAATAAAATTTTGACATTTCCCTCCTTGGTATAACATTTTTCACCCCCTCTTACTGTATGTGCATATAAATACCTAAAGCCAATCATACCAGATTTTGTTTATCTCTAGACACATGGTTTTTAAAACGTGTTTAGTAGAGAAGATATCCAGTTTGCTGTAAAGCAACCTTATTTCGAAAAAGGTTTGGATCTTTAGACCGACCTTAGGAGGAGAATAGAATGTGCTCTTTTAAGATCATAGATTCATTCATATGAGCTAGTAAGCATAGTGGTCAAGGAATACTAATGATATTTGACCATTGTTTTCCTCCTTTAAACGTTTTCAATTAATCAATCGCACAGTTTTATGGGCCCTGCTTCTAAGACACCCAATCCAAACAATCATCTCAAGATAATAGCTTCTTTTACTATTGTTTCAATCCTTTGCTGGATTTTTTTTTTTCCTTTTTGGATATTGATCATCTTTATTTTCATCAAAAATATATTTCAATATTAATCAAATTGAATATTTTTTTTACAAGAGAATAGAGACGACGCAGTTGCAGCTAGTCTTGAAAAGGAGAGTTGCAGTCCGGCGGTTGAAGCTTTCAGTGTGAGTTTATCCATCTTTAGTACCGAATGCTGGACTTCTTAACCAAAATCAACGTCATAAGACCTTCTTAACAGGAAACTACAAGGAGAAAACAAAAGCAACTTACATCATCAAATAGCCACAAAAAGGTGACAAATAACATTAAAAAAAATAAAGTGTTGCAATTTGCATGAGAAAATAATACATTAAGCCTCAATCTAAGATCATCCATAATTATTCCATCTAATTATCAAAATCTGCACATACTCATGTTCAGAATCCAGCAGCAGTAAAGAAACCATATAAGAATCTACTAGACCTGAGATTAAATACACATATGCAAAGAAAAAAAGAAGAAGCAAGTGTAGGGGTTGTCTAGTAATTTCACAATCAGTTGAGAGGTGGTTAGAGGTTATGTCGTGTTGGACGGAGAGTTGTTAATGGTTATGCGGACACTTCTATATCTGCATAGCCTCTAACAATTGCTTTCCACCAACCTCGCTACCAACCACCGCTCAACCGAATGATTACCTACCACAATTACAAAAATCACCAAACAGCCCCTGCACTTGCTTCTTTTTGTTTCTTCTTGCATATGTGTATTCATACGTTTGGAGCTATTTTTCAAGGGATTGAAGCAATTTTTGCTATGTTTTCACCTCAGTATTCATCTAAGTAAGTGTAAAGCATGTCGTCTTTCCTTGACTTGCGTCGGCTGAGCAGTGCCTTAAGAAGACGTTTGCTTTTGCTCGGGATCTCATCTGCTTCTTTATACATCTCATTCCTTTGACTTGAAACTGATTTTCGACCTTCCAAAGGCTGCACATGAATCATTATAGCAAGCAATTAGCAAAAACCCAGAAACAAAATGGATTATAACCCAAGTTTGGGAAGAAAAACTAAAAGAATAGGAGTTCTGCCATTTAGGATCGAGTTTAACTCGGATACCGCTGGGCCATTGCCCATTGATGGAATCACTAGCATAAATTTATTTGTAATGATGATAGACAAATCTCTACTCCCTCTATCCCACAATAAATGTCCACAATGAAAAAGGCTCATAATTATTTAACAAAATGACAATCTTATTTTTCAATAATAGAGAAAGTAATGAATTTGTCCGTCTCATAATTAAGTACAGAATTAGAAAGAAGGCACCTACTTTTGAGATAGGATGCTTATTTTGGAACAAACTAAAATAGAAATGTTTGACAATTATTAGGCAAATGTGCGCAGGCTAACCCAAGACACCCACGGTTTAAAAAGAAAAAGATTTTATCATAATTTACCCGTTGTCGTGCAATTGAGGTTGGCGTTGTTGGCCGACTGGGATTGGGCGTGGAAGATCTCGAATTCGGTCTCGAGTTTGGTGTGGTCGATCTACTAGAAAAAGATGCGGTACGCAATAGTGGGAATCGCCTTGGTGAAACCGATCTCCTGTCTGAATCACCAATTTCAAATAAAATCAGTTCAAGATAAACAAAGAAAATATACATTTACACACATCAAGATTACGCGAAGCTAACATATACGAACCAATATCTTTTCTCGTCACTGTGCCAGCAAAGGAAAACAATTCAGGTTGCTGGAAATCCCGTGGGGAAGGAGATGGGGATCGTCCTTTTCTGTATTTCAAAAGAATTGTTACATTAAGATGGCCACTGAATGCACTTGGGAGCTGTTTGTTTAAAAAAAACCTCTTAAAACCTCTTAAGTCTAAAAAGTAAGAGGTTCGCAGATTTAAGACTGTTTTACTTTCAAGAAAGGGTCTGAAAACCTCTTACCGTCCTCAGAAATTTTAAGAGGTCCTCTTACTTTTTAGATGTGAAATCAGACTTCAAACCTCTTAAAAAACAAACAACACCTTAATGTTATGATTGAAACTTTACCGGACTAACGTTTTGCGCTTTTCTCTAATCATAGCTTCAACAACTTCTGTGTATGCCCAAAAAAAAACATTTAGTTACCAACAATTCACACAAAAATTACAAATATTCTAATCGAGGATGCCATAAAAACTACAATTGTGTATTCTTACCGTTCTTACGTTCATGTCGATCATCTTCATCATCCACGAGGCATCCTTGGTGCTTTAACTTAGTTTCAGTGCCATCTTGCTTCATCTCCCCAACTGAATATCAATAAAAACATATCAACCATTTATGACTTCAATGAATCAAACTGAAAATTCAAGATTTAGATCATTTCTATTTTTGGAAAGTTTCCACATAGTCACAGGATTCGCTTAAAACCCCACGAACCGCGAACTGATCGTTTTCGTTCCCAATTGGGTACGACGGCGATCCCGATCGCCGT